>JAJOOR010001434.1:0-90424 GCA_036250505.1 Solanum acaule | reverse complement strand
TCTTCCATGTACAAGACACCACATCTCCAAACCCTACACTTTGTAGAAAATGTAGAGGAAGAGGTTAGCACAAAAAGTACTAAGTATGGAAGCCATGCATAAAATCCATTAAAACATGCTTAAAAGGGACATTTAGTTGAAACCATGCTTTATGCACATTTTGGAAAATCATCGTGAAAGAGTTGGAGAATCACAAGTCACAAGCAACTCACATATAGTTCATCAAAGCACAAAGGATAATAACATCACCATAAGCATAGTTTCTAAACACAGTCTTAATACAATATTATTCATTACAAGACATACTACTAATGCATATTCAATCATTAAGATCATTACATCATAATAGAATATCAACATAAGTAACCCTAGGTTGCACTTGTGCCATGTGTAGATAAATCCCCATAACCCTATCTACACTAAGTACTAACTTTGGAACACCATGCTTATACTTAACATACATTAGTCTTATCCATAATTCATACACATAGTAAAGAGACATTCATAGACATTAGCTCATATCAAGGAAGGTCAATCATAATGGTAATTCAATGAAATCATGCATTACTCATAATCCTCATAATAAAATGGAACTACACCATGGCTACTTTAGAAGTCTACTTGTGCCATGTATGAGTGGCATCCCATAATACCCCTTATACTAAGTACATCTCCTATAGGAGTCATTAGTCATAGTTCATGCAACATATTCATATCATACATCTTAGTCATAGTTCATATACTTCATATCATAAGTAAACCACCCTCATAACCCCTTCATAAGTTCACTTGTGCAATGTACATATGAAGTCCCATACCCCCACATATACTAAGCAAAACCCATCAAGAAATCATAAGTGTAATTCACATGCATATTCATAATACATAGTAAGTGAAGTCATCTTTACTTCCTACTTCATAAGTTTCCATACATAAGGGACTCACACAGGAACTCCTCAAAGAACCCACTTGTGCAATGTCTAGGTGAAGTCCCATACCCTTACCTATACTAAGTAGTGCCCTTCAAGAAGCCCTAGTTACAGTTCATAATCATCTTCATAAGTCATGTTCATATCTTAGTTTATTCTTACATCATAGGGATACTTTGCCATAACTGACATAGACTATGTGAGCTACATGGAATCTGGTGTCTTCCTCCCACACCGAAAAGAGAGTGTTTAACTTGCCAAGGTAGAACATTGGTACAATATGGCATCTTGGTGGATCCACTAGCTAACAATCCTATGTTGGCACATAGTTAAGGGATAAGGAGATTGCTTCTAGAAACCCTCTTTATACTTAATAGTATTATAGTTTCCATCTCATGAGACCTCTTTAGTGGAAACCTTACACCTTGGTGAAGGAATCCTACCTCTTATGCATATCCTCTCGGTGCTAAGAACAAACTCCCCAATAAGTAACTTTAAGACTTTACTTAAGCATTAATTCATAAAGAATACCTTAGGGACTTAATCCCTTGTATATCATTTAGCTCAAGGATTTCAAAGATGAGAATAGTCTTTCATCATAGAACCGACATCATGTGAGAATGTTCTTCCATATCATAGTCATATAGTGTTTATGAGAATTACCTCTTATTCAACATAACAACACATTCCTAATAATATCACAACATTCACGTTCATATCATAACATAACATACATGTTCATTTCATAGCAAAACATACATGATCATATCATCACATAACATGCTTGTTCATATCATAGCATACCATACATGTTCATATCATAGCATAGTTTGCATAAACACTTCATACCTCACCAAATGTATAGGGTATAGGGTATAGGATCATGTCATCAACATCACAAAAACACAATAGCGATAGAATCATTGCTATCTAAGTAATTCACATTCTCATGCATAATCCCCATAATGAGGCATACCCTTCATACCTTTTCCCTTCAAGGCTTTCTTCAAGATTCAACCCTAATTTCTTGACATTCATAAATCATATAGGATATCATCATAATATAATAATGAATTACATGTAAACATACTAGATTCTCATCCTTCATTCATCAATCAAAGCATACTAGGGTTTACATTTGAGAAATAAGGGAATTCATGGGTCTTGTGGGGAATTGTTCAAAACCCATAAACATTACATGAATTTAACGACAAACCTTCATATATAATCATAAACAACCATTATAGATCAATGGAAAGAACTTTAGAAAAAGTCCCACGAATGTGAATGAAAACCTAGAAGTTGGGTAACTTTGAAAACATATTTGAAAAGGATTCTTGGTGATAGCTAACCAAGAATGAAGAACTCCCATACCTTAGCCTTAGAATTCCATGAATTTCGAGTAGAAAAGCTTCCATCTTCAAGCCCTAGTTGAGTTCTTCCTTTGTTCATCAATGGGGGACCTTTCTAGAGATAAATATTTGAGAGGGAGGGAATTGGGTTTGATTTGGGTCTTTAAGTTATAATGAGTTAATGACTTTGTTTAGGGTCTTATTAATTATTTATAGGAGGTTATTTAACCACTTAACCCACCCCCTAAGCCCTTAATTAATCAACTAACTTAATTCCCAAACCCCCAACTTAAAGCTAAAAGTCACAAAACTGGCATCATCTACGGACCCCAACCTACGGACTGTCGTTTGATCTACTGTCCGTAGTTTCGGTCCATCAATTGGACCTGGGACTGACATTGCTTCACTATTTCGGCCATAACCTTTTACTCCGAGATCAGAATTGGGCAAACTCGGTGGCAATGGAAAGAGGACTGAGAGATCTTTCATTAGATAGGTAATGGCCCACCTAATTCGTTTTGAGCTCTGAGATATGACCATTTAAAGTTGACCCTCACTCCTAATTTAAAACTAAAAACTGTTTTTAAGGGACTGTTTTGAAGGCTTAGTTTAGGGGGGTCTATTAACTACTTATAGTAGGTTAATTAACTGACTAACCAACCTCCCTTAACCCCTTCATTAAATAACTAAATAAAACTAAGACCCCTAACTTAAAACTCAAAATTGAAAACTGGGCAGCACCTACGAACCTCCACCTACGGACCGTAGGTGGAGTTACGGGCCGTCCTGTGCAGATCGTCGTTTGGTACTGGGGGGTCCATTTCGGGGAGCTAAGCTCCCCCAAGCTAAGTCCCAACCCACGACCCTGACTTACGGTTCGTAGACCAGTCTACGGGCCGTAGTTTGGGGTTTCGTCAATGCTGCTGCTTTGACAGTTTTTGGGGTCCAATGTTGGGTCCTCCTCAAGGACCCCTAGGGTTGTCCTTAGGGGGTCGTACCCGAACGTTTGGACCCTAAACATTTCCATCTAAGTACGAGACTCACTTCTACAAGTTCTCACCCTCAACCAACACTCCAAACTTCAACGACAAGATCCTTACGACTCACTAGTTCAAATGACTAGTTTCCGGACGTTATAGTCGTTTCTTAACGTTTGACCTCTAAAATCATCAAACTAACTTGAAAAGCCATTATTCATCATTTTAACAAGTTTCCAACTCTAATTTCACACATGAAGCTCTAGTTTCACCTACTAGATTTTAGTCGAGCTTTTAGCTAGGTCTCGCTAGATTTTTGGGTTGTTATATTATCTCCCTCTTAGGAACATTCGTCCTCGAATGACACTTAAAACACATTAGGGGATTAACGACTCAAGACTAGCAGCCCAACAATCATAACACATCTATATAAGGCACAACATCAAAGGAGGAAACATCCACTCTACATCAAGCATACTCAATGCAACATCACAAAGTAAGAACTACATTTACTAATTCAATATGCATGACATGCAACATATCTCATGTTCATAGGAGGAACTTCCTTCTCCTAATCATAACATGCTCAACATATTCTCATGAAACTTTTGTGTCATGACTTCTCAAAACAAGGCATTTTATAGTAAGAGGAACTTCTCAACTCCATACTAACACATGCCCATATTTATGAAGTACAATAGACACTCATAGCCAATGCATTATAACATAAAGAAAATAATTCACACCAACTCCTTTGTTTCAAAACACAAGTTCTCATGGATGTTCATCATATAAGGAAGTCGTGGCAACATATAAACACACAACAACATTGTTAGCTAGGCATACCATCTTCCCTTGGGAGTGTGCCTATACCCACTCTCTTAAACATCAAAAATCACATTATCATGTGAGGAAGTTACATTTTTCCTCCGAAAGCAAGCTTAACACCACAATATAGAGCCAATGTGCCATTTCACAAAAACACAACAAAGCATGTTCATCATTCACCTCATGAAGTCAACTATGCAATCATCATACAAGGTGCAAATCAATCATGAGAAACATGAATTTCATGAAAACCCTTTTTCATGCAAGTTAAGAATCTTTCAAAATCGTGCATAACATAAGGAGGTCATGGAAATCTCTAAAATACTCATGACTCCTAGACATGAAATAAGTCCAAAAAGGAACTTATTGGGTTCAAGCTAGACTAAGAATAGAAGAAAAGATGAGGATACCGGGACTCTCAATCAATGTGCTTCTCAAGCACATGATCTCCCCCTTGGGAATGAGCCCTTTTTTACAAAAACCCTTACTCCTTTCTAACAAACTCAAGTTTTACCAATGCTTATTTTAACCTTACCGGGCTCTAACACCAATAGAGGTCTAATAACCATGCATCCAAATCCTACCAAGGTTAACAAAAGTAACTCTATGGAATAAGGAAATTATAGGACACACATAACATCCAAGACTCCACAATCAAGAAATGAGTCAAGGAGAACTAATCACCTTAAGCTAGAGGAGGAATAGAAGGGAACATAAGGATATTAGGACATCTCATTGGCCCTTGGCCTCCCAAATAAGCGCCTTAAACTCAAAACCCTTACTAACAAACCACTCCTCACATTCACATAGTTGCACTTCCTTACTCTCCTACCCATTAACTTATAGGTCTAGGATCCCAATTGGCATTTTTAAATTAGAGAGGTTTTCATTTAGGCACTCTTGCTCACAAGCAACCTTACCAACACCACTCAAAGTCTCATATGAGTCTACCAACCAGAACTAAACTCCTCAAACTCACTACACTCCATAAGGTGAGGATTTCAAGTAAATCCAAACATGAACATCTAGAACACTCAACCTTTCATATCCATCACCCAGAGTGATTCTATTAATGGAGAATTTCAAGCAAGCCTAGTTCATAAACATGAAGGACACTCAATGACCTTACCATCTAAGCACATTATCCCTCACTTGGGGTAAGCCTAAACAAACTCTTTATAACATCACTCCCTTAAAATCTAAGGTCGGAGCAAGTCATAACTAAATCTTCACACTCCTTACACAAAATGGTCCTCAACTATTGAGGATTTCACTTCTACCCTCTTTTAAAGGAGTTTACTCACTCAACATCTCTAGGCACCACTTAAGCACCTCTATTTGTCAAAATCCAACACATTCTAAACTCATTAGTGCTAAGTTGGGTTATACCAATAACCACATATGGCCATAACTAAACCCATGAATACTAAAAACAATACAAAAGTTCACCATATCCTATTTATCAAGTCACAAAAGACAAATATTACCGGAATTAGTCCTACAAGGTTTATCACCTTAGATATCTCATCTATGAACTCTAGAGGATCTTCCTCTACCTTTGACCCATAGAAATTCCAAAATTCAATAAAACATAAAACGCATATCGGAACCCTTAAGATTCACTACCACTCACTCTTTGAGACTTAGGGGTAAACATCCTTCCTTGGTTTAAACTTTAGGGAAACTTAGAAGAGTTTTGACCAAGAAACCTTTTTCTCTTTCACTAAAGTTGGATCAAGACAACTCTAGACCATGTCAACCCTTATCATCACTTTTTGGTGGGGTCTACCAACCAACTATGCCTAGGTATTATCTAAGCACCTTACTCAAATGACCATACTTAGGATCAATCTTAAAAGACAACTAACCCTTTGAAGTTGGTCAATACTTACACTTCTTCTTCTTCACCTTAACTAGGTGGTACATGCAACCCTCAAAGTCAATCTTAAGACAAAACATAGTCTAAACTTATGGCATAGAATTTATTTGTTTCCCATTTCCACTCTCGGATAGGCTCACTTGGGAACCAATAATTTGACTATACGGGTTCTACCATCAACTAAACATAACCTCACAATTACCTTGCTCGGTAGGAACACTATCTCTTCCCTTTGGGATTTAAGCCTACACATGTTCTTCTAACCAATATTCACTACACATGGGTAACTATGAAGCATTATAACACAAAAAGGCAACACCTCAAACTATTACGTCAAGTCTCACAAATCACATAGCCATAATAGGCATCACAACAAACCTTTCTCCCTCGCTTCTTCTAGCAAGAGCCCTTCAAGTGGTCCTACTCTAAAGACCATCCCACAAGGAATAATAGAGAGAGCTTATGGATCTATGGCACGACTTCGCGAATGAAGAAGTGAAGTTTCCTAATGTCTTATAGCCTCTCGCTCAAAGATGTGTCGCGACTCACACCGATGAACAAGACTCTACAAGACATGGTTTGAGACATCCTAAGACCATTTCAAAACCTTATGCTCTGATACCAAGTTTGTCACGACCCGAGAACACCTCCTAGTCGTAACACGGCGTATTCAACCTCGAAGAGGTCTTCTACAAGCCCTTAGCATAACATGAACATTAAAGCATAGAAAAATAGCGGAAAATTTAAAGCTTTTCTTTTCAATCGAAGTCCTTATAAAATAAGAGAGAGACTTTATAAAATACGAGAGAGTCTATGACATTATGTCTCAAACCATCTATAACATTAGACTTAAACCTCTTTTAATACAAACTTAGGGACACCGCTCTTACATAAATCTAAAAAGATAAAGTAAAGACATAAGTTGACAAGGTGGGTTTGTCCTCGAAACTATGAGGACTCCCCAAGTCTTCATTCCCAAACTCCTTAGAAACATATCTTCCATGTACAAGACACCACATCTCCAAACCCTACACTTTGTAGAAAATGTAGAGGAAGAGGTTAGCACAAAAAGTACTAAGTATGGAAGCCATGCTTAAAAACCATTAAAACATGCTTAAAAGGGACATTTAGTTGAAACCATGCTTTATGCACATTTTGGAAAATCATCGTGAAAGAGTTGGAGAATCACAAGTCACAAGCAACTCACATATAGTTCATCAAAGCACAAAGGATAATAACATCACCATAAGCATAGTTTCTAAACACAGTCTTAATACAATATTATTCATTACAAGACATACTACTAATGCATATTCAATCATTAAGATCATTACATCATAATAGAATATCAACATAAGTAACCCTAGGTTGCACTTGTGCCATGTGTAGATAAAGCCCGATAACCCTATCTACACTAAGTACTACCTTTGGATCACCATGCTTATACTTAACATACATTGGTCTTATCCATAATTCATACACATAGTAAAGAGACATTCATAGAGATTAGCTCATATCAAGGAAGGTCAATCATAATGCTAATTTAATGAAAGCATGCATTACTCATAATCCTCATAATAAAATGGAACTACACCATGGCTAATTTATAAGTCTACTTGTGCCATGTATGAGTGGCATCCTATAATATACCCCTCATACTAAGTACTTCTCATATATGAGTCATTAGTCATAGTTCGTGGAACATATTCATATCATACATCTTAGTCATATTTCATATACTTCATATCATAAGTAAACCACCCTCATAACCCCTGCACAATTTCACTTGTGCAATGTACATATGAAGTCTCATACCCCCACATATACTAAGCAAAACCCAACAAGAAGTCATAAGTGTAAGTCACATGCATATTCATAATACATAGTAAGTGATGTCATCTTTACTTCCTACTTCATAAGTTGCCATACATAAGGGACTCACACAGGAACTCCTCAAAGAACCCACTTGTGCAATGTCTAGGTAAAGTCCACTACCCTTACCTATACTAAGTAGTGCCCTTCAAGAAGCCCTAGTTACAGTTCATAATCATCTTCATAAGTCATGTTCATATCTTAGTTTATTCTTACATCATAGGGATACTTTGCCATAACTGACATAGACTATGTGAGCTACATGGAATCTGGTGTCTTCCTCCCACACCGAAAAGAGAGTGTTTAACTTGCCAAGGTAGAACATTGGTACAATATAGCATCTTGGTGGATCCACTAGCTAACAATCCTATGTTGGCACATAGTTAAGGGATAAGGAGATTGCTTCTAGAAACCCTCTTTATACTTAATAGTATTATAGTTTCCATCTCATGAGACCTCTTTAGTGGAAACCTTACACCTTGGTGAAGGAATCCTACCTCTTATGCATATCCTCTCGGTGCTAAGAACAAACTCCCCAATAAGTAACTTTAAGACTTTACTTAAGCATTAATTCATAAAGAATACCTTAGGGACTTAATCCCTTGTATATCATTTAGCTCAAGGATTTCAAAGATGAGAATAGTCTTTCATCATAGAACCGACATCATGTGAGAATGTTCTTCCATATCATAGTCATATAGTGTTTATGAGAATTACCTCTTATTCAACATAACAACACATTCCTAATAATATCACAACATTCACGTTCATATCATAACATAACATACATGTTCATTTCATAACATAACATACATGATCATATCATAGCAAAACATGCATGTTCATATCATAACATAGCATGCATGTTCATAGCATAGCATAATATACATACACACTTCATACCTTACCAAGTGTATAGGGTATAGGGTATAGGATCATGTCATCAACATCACAACAACACAATAGAGATAGAATCATTGCTATCTAAGTAATTCACATTCTCATGCATAATCCCCATAATGAGGCATACCCTTCATACCTTTTCCCTTCAAGGCTTTCTTCAAGATTCAACCCTAATTTCTTGACATTCATACATCATATAGTATATCATCATAATACAATAATGAATTACATGTAAACATACTAGATTCTCATCCTTCATTCATCAATCAAAGCATACTAGGGTTTACATTTGAGAAAGAAGCGAATTCATGCGTCTTGTGGGGAATTGTTCAAAAACCATAAACATTACAAGAATTCAATGACAAACCTTCATATATAATCATAAACAACTGTTATAGATCGATGGAAACAACTTTAGAAAGAGACCCATGAATTTGAATGAAAACCTAGAAGTTGGGTAACTTTTAAAACATATTTGAAAGGGCCTCTTGGTGATAGCTAACCAAGAATGAAGAACTCCCATACCTTAGCCTTATAATTTCATGAATTTTGAGTAGAAAAGCTTCCATCTTCAAGCCCTACTTGAGTTCTTCCTTTGTTCATCAATGAGGGACCTTTCTAGAGAGAGAAATATTTGAGAGGGAGGGAATTGGGTTTGATTTGGGTCTTTAAGTTATAATGAGTTAATGACTTAGTTTAGGGTCTTATTAACTATTTATAGGACGTTATTTAACCACTTAACCGAGCCCCTAACCCCTTAATTAGTCAACTAACTTAATTCCCAAACCCCCAACTTAAAGCTAAAAGTCACAAAACTGGCAGCATCTACGGACCCCAACCTACGGACCATCGGTTGATCTACCGTCTGTAGTTTGGGTCCATTGATTGGACCTGGCACTGACATTGCTTCACTATTTCGGCCATAAATTTTTACTCCGAGATCGGAATTGGGAAAACTCGGTGGCATTGGAAAGAGGACTCAGAGACCTTTCATTGGATAGGTAATGGCCCTCCTAATTCATTTTGAGCTAGGAGATATGACCTGCTAATGTTGTTTTGTTGGTGTCGTTCCGTATATGTTTTAATGTTCATGTTTATGGTAAACGTATTGATTAAATTTTGCTATAAATAGAGTTCTAAACACTTTATTTATGTTAAAAATCACTTTTAAAATAATATTTTTTGTCTATCATAAGTTGTTTAATTAATGGTGTACTATAGGTTGTTGTTGATATTCACCCATTCAAATTTTTGATTTTTTTAATAATTCTTTAGTATTTTCAGAATATTTATTGAATATTTAGTAATTATCTGGTTTGGTAATTTATTTGGTGAATTTAATCATTTTTAATTATCAAAATGCTGGACTGCATTCAGAGTTGATTTTATTTGGTGAAATTAATCATTTTAATTTATTTGGTGAACTGCTATTTTTTTTGTATCATTCAGCTGTGGTTGTATTGTTGTACATAATAATGTTGAACAAAGTGATCATATGTTGGTACATGATGGTGCTATAAACACCATATTTGTCTATCATAAATTGTTTACTCAGTAATTTCGTGATATTAATGGTTTTAATTTAATTGGTGAACTGTTGATTTTCTTTTTTGGTATCATTCAGCTTTGGTTGTATTGTTGTACATAATAATGGTGAACAAAGTGATCATATGTTGGTACATGATGGTGCTGTAAACACCATATTTAAGTTGCAATTTATCTTGTTAGGAAAAACATGCTTTGGTCCCTAATGTTTGACGAGAGAACTGACCATTTTGTTTGACGAGGTTCACAACAAATAATCCCTAATGTTTTGGTATGAAACATGTAGATACGTTGCTTACGATATTGAAGGTGTGATATATGATGCAAACACCAAATATGAAGGTTTAATTACCACTATTGCTTCCCAATTAGGCGTGGACACTACAATCTTTCAGTTAGAACTAAAATATGTCGTTAGTGGTCCATCTCCACCAATGAAGATTCATAACGATATAGGCGTCCAGGTTTTTTTAGATCCGAAAAATTGCAATTTTGATTTCTTTTCAAAATATTCATTATGTGTAGCATGTGTGGATAGAGCTATGGAAGCCACTGATTATGAAATTGGTGTCCAAACAACAAGGCACGATATTATTAGATCAAATACACTACTTTTGGTTGGGGTAGAACCAATTTTAGATGAGTGTATTGAAGGAGATGAAGGAACTGAGATAATCTCAAATCCTCAACACGATTTTGTGGCAGAAGATCAAGTTTATCTCAACAATCAAATTATAATAGAAGTTATGAAAAGATATGCATTTTTAAGGGAGTTCTGTTTCATTGCTACAAGGTAAAGTACTACATTGTAAGATTCATGTTGTTGTATATTGTTACCATGTTATTTAAATTTGTATTTAAACAACTTAACATGCATATTGTGGTGGAATTTTGACATTTATTATCTAAAGTGTCCTACAGATAATTGTTCATGGTATTTTAAATCATCTCGGTTAAATAAGTCCGATTTGTTCGAAGTGATGAAATTTTGCGAGACACATACGTGCCATTGAAGAACAGAGTTCATACAAAGCGGCAGTCTACAAGTAGTGTGCTTGGTGCAATGTTAGTGAAGTTAGTTGACGCAAAAACAATTTACACACCAACTAACATACGGGCCGACATTCTACGACCACATGGACTTTCATTAACATACATGCAAGCATGGAGAGGGAAATCAAGACATTTCGAGGTGACCCTGCATAATCATATGAAAAAATACCAATGTATTTATATATATTGGAAACAACATATCCAGGGACTATTGTGAATTATAAAAAAACATGATGAAAACCATTTTTATATTCATTTATAGCACTTGATGCGAGTATTAGAGGATCACAATATTGTCGACCAATAGTTGTACTTGATGGAACACATTTGAAATCAACATATGAAGGAACAATGTTGATAGCTAGCACATTGAATCCAGGAGGTATATTTAATATTTTTTAAAAATAAACAATGAAAACTTATTTATATTTTGAACACTTTACGTGTATCACTTGGTTTGGTAAAATTTAATGTTTTTACTTAGCAACACTGGTGGACTGCAATATTGCTATAAATCTGGTTTCTGTTGGTGTCATTCATCATTGGTTTTTTTAATACATAATGGTGTATAATTTGATCCTATTTGTGGTATATATCTGTTGGTGTCATTCATCATTATCATGCATATATATATATATATATATATATATATATATATATTTGTACCTTATGCTATGTAATCAATTTTATTTGTAACTTATGCTATATAATCTGGTTTGCTTATAGGACATATCTTGCCACTTGCATACGACATTGTTGATTTAGAAAATGACAATTCATGGTTGTGGTTCTTTCAAAATTTCAAAACTACATTTGGTGATAGAGATGATATGTGTTTTGTTTTTCTGATAGAAATAAGAGTATATGGAATGCTACTGCCTCAGTTTATCTCGAATTTTGACATTATGCTCGTATTTAACATCTGTGGACAAATTTGCTAATGAAAGCACACAGAGATACTGAAGAAGTGAGAGAATTATTCTTCGATCTAGCAAAGCAAAAGCATACATTGTGTAAGAGTTTCATGAACTGATGGAATGGATCGATCAGATTAATCCAAGATATCGTGCATATCTGGAGAAAGAAAATTATGAAAAATGGTCGCATTGCCATTCACCAGTAAAGAGGACTTGGATTTTAACAAGTAACATTGCTGAATCAATCAATAATGCAATTCTAGTTGGAAGAAGGTTGCCAGTGGTGTCTTTGTTGGAATTTCTACGCAAAACAATTGAAGCTTGGAACGAGAAACAAAATGAAGAAGGAAGAAAAACTACAACAACCTTAACCAATAAATACAATGAGATGTTGGAGGACAACAATAAAATGTCGCATCATATGATTGTAAGTTTAAACATGTCTTTAAGGTTTACGTTATGTTGGTTTTTTTATAGTGTTAATTTGGTTTTGTTTCAAATGAAGGTACGCGCATCAACTGAACATCTACATACAATTATAGATGGTGCAAAAAGGTTTACACTCTGTCTAAATACTAGAATGTTCAGTTGCGGACGATTTCAACATGATGAGATTGCTTGTAGTCATGCAATTGCAACTATCAGTTACAGAAACAACCATCGCGAAGATTATTGTTCAGCATATTATAGTTGTAATGACTCGAAATATTATTTTTAGGAATTTTCACAAAATTACTGTTTTACCCATCTTGATAGTTGCCCCGAGTCACTTTTGATCAATTTGTGAAGTTGGTTTGAAATTTTTTGAGCTATTTGATAACCACGGTTATTTAGTTGACGGATATTTATTAAATAATTAATTTTATTAGGAGGTCAATGGACTAAGTACATAATTTATGTAAGACCTTATACCATTTAACCCATATTTTATTGAAATAAGTTGGTGAAATTGGGTACATAATTACATTTAGAAAAGAAAAAAAAAAGAAGCGATACATACCTGTGGCGTCGACATTCAGGTAAGGGTTTTGATTTTTGAACTCTTTACGTAATGAATTTTAAGGTTCAGAGGTAATTGGATAAATGGAAAAATTTTAAGTAATGATTGTAAATCTTAGGGTAATCATGATGATGTTTGGATAGTGAAGAAAAGGGTGTGAGTAAGGATTCAGTGCATGGCTGGGCAGTGGGTTCATATTATTATTTACTTTCCATTTTTCCGTGAGGGCTACCAATAGTGTAGTTTTATTTTTAAAGTTCAGATTGTTCTTTCATGACTTTTAGAGATGATACAAATTTTGTTATAGTGAGTCAAGAAATTAAATATTGATACATTATATTATATGAAAACTATTAGGGTTGTATTATTTTGAGAAGTTGGAATTTAACTCTAGGCTTGAAACGTGGAAAATATGATGATTGAAATGTTAATTGGCCTCAAGATTTAGGAACTTGATTATAAATTTGGGTGAATTTTTGGGTCAAGTCTAAACACATAGTAATATGAGTGTTGTTAATTTTGAAATCTTATTGTGGTAATTTATTTGAATAGATTGCTTTGAGTTTGAAGTTCAATGAAAGGGGAAGGCTCAAGTTCCGAAGTGAATTCTTGATTGATTGAGGCAAGTAGATTTCTAAACCCTTGTTAAGTTTATGGAATTCGTGTATTTCCTTGTAATATGTGTTTGGGGGTAATGAGACTTGGTGATGGGTTGACTTGTCCATATTGATTAATTCTAATGATGAAAAAGGGGTAACAACAGGCAATGTGATTAATTATTTATGAGTGATGTGTTGGGAATGATTTTGAAAGGCTCGTTGAATCATTGTTGATGTTGTATCATGATTGTGTTATTGTGAATTGTGCAATGTTATGAAAATGGTCATCTTCTCATTATTTGTGTGAACATGTCATTTGCATTGTTCTGAGACATGGTTGTGACAAGTGTTATGTGAATTGAGAAAACATTAAAGAGGATGTACCATTTCGAAGGACATATCACGCACCGCGATGGATACTATATTTCGATGGACGTGTCCCGCGCCGCAACAGATAGTATATTTTGGGGGACGTATCGCGCGCCATGATGGTTACTATTCTCGAGGGTCGTATCGTATGCCGCGATGGATGCATGGACAGATATGTCCCCCATGGGTCCCGGACTGAGAGACAACGGGTGTGTATCGTTAGGTCAGACATGTATCACTATACTTGACATTGCATTTCATTGCATTGCACAACTTTATCATTGGTCAACTTGATCCTGTGTGTTGCTGATCATGTGAGTGCCTTTCTGTGGAACTTCTAATGAATATTGAGCCTGTTGTTGAAGAGTTACAATTGTTAGAGTGTTGTTGTTGAGGATATGAAGTTGTTAGAGAATTGTTGTTGAGGATATGAAATTGTTAGAGTGTTGTTGTTGAGCTATGTGCATTGTAAATTGTGAATTGTTAGGTTGGGTTGGTTTTATGCAGGTTGTAGTTGTGGAGGTTCGGTTGGTGTGTAAAGGAGTACCCGTATTCTATTCCCTTAGCTTGTGTTTAGAAGTTTACTTGCTGAGTACCGTGTGGTTTGGTACTCACCCCTTGCTACTATATTTTTTTGTAGGTTACTAGCCCAGACCAACTCTGAATTCAAAAACAAAATCATCTCAAGAATAACTCAAATCCAAGGGCAAAACCCTAGATTACTCTTTTACTGATAGAAAGTAGATGTAGGACGTGAAGATGAACTCAATCCATCACTAAGATAGTCTTCCATACTGTGGAAGAACAATGTTCTTGGCCAAATCAACAAAATTCGAAGAACATTACTCCTTTTGAATCCTTACTCTAAGTCTTTGAAGTGTTAAAGAACGTAAAATAATGATTTAACACTGTTTAGTCCCTTAATTAGGTGAAAAAGAGTCGTGGTTTAGGCCTAAAAAGGGTGGGGAAAAGACTAAACTACCTCTCTTTAAAAGCTAACAAAATTGTCAACGGGACTATTTACAGTTCATGGTTTGAGCTACGGACCGTAGATCCTATCGGTGAATTTTATATTGAATTTTTAAGGCTCAAAAGTGTATTTACGTGTCGAAACGACGACCCGTAACGATTTTTACGGCATGTAGAATGGATTTGTAGAAATTGGGTCATGAATTTTGACTCTCAGTACTTTTTTGACGACTTGGAAGGACAGGTCGTAGTTCAACCTACAACCCGTAGGTTGGATCCGTCGTTTATAGACATAGAAAACTCTGATATAGCAGTCTCTGGTAAAGTGGCCATAACTTTTTACTCCGCACTCGAAATAAGGCCAACTTGGTGGTGTTGGAAGGAGAACTCAAAGACCTTCAATTTGATAGGTCATGGGCCACCTAACTCATTATGTGTTGGGAGATAGTATCATCCGAATTTAACCTAAGTAGAATCTTATATCAAAACATAATCGATAATGAAATTTTCACATTAACTTTGTTCTAGGGGGCTCTTGGGACCTTAAGTCATATCCAAATCGATTTGAACATCAACGAAATGACTTTTATATATATGAGCAATTTAAGATTCACCCGATACAATTTTACATGTAAATAAATAATGGTTTGGGCCTTATCTTAGAAATTTTTGGGGTGTTAGAATATTTTCCCTTGTGATCATTCATCCTTGAATGATGGTTAAACTGAGGATGGAAGGGAAATGAGTTACTCTTACTATATTTCTGACTTTTAAACTTTCCTACTAACATAGGTAGTGTTGATTTATACTAAGATTTTGGAACTCTCTATAGCACATAAGTTGCGAACGATATGAGTTTGAACATAGTCACGCTCTATCTGAAGTTATTTGACATAAAGGAAAGATATATAGGCACGAAGTAAGAATAAGAATACTATGTCTTGTTTGATATGACTGATAGGTTTTAACTTTAGCAACACTTCTTAACTATGATCTCATTTTTTATTACTACACTTCATTAGCTGCAACTCCTAGCTCTCATTAGTAGTATGTTTAAGGTGATTCAAAGCTCAGTGTGTTCAAAATCTTTGGAGCTACGAGGGTGATAAATCGGGGATTGTAGGGGAGGCTTCATTTGAGGTAAAATCTGTTGTTTAGGGGCTGCATTACCTCTTTATGTGTTCTATAAATTCACGAATTATGCATGTAGATTGCTTGAATTGTTCTGATCCCGAATTGTATTCTATTTTGGGAACAAGTTCGGGGAGGCATTATGATCTTTTGACGAAGTCAATTCTGGAATTTCAGGCACGGGTGTCACATCTCCTGTTTTGACTCCAATTTGGTTACTTTTTTTTGTTTTATGTGAATTTACTGTCTAAACGACCGTATTAACATTGTGATTTTATAATTGATAGTGTGGCAACGTTTGAAGGGTATTTGAAAGGAACAATCTCAGAGAAGTGATTTAGACCACACACATTCAACCTAAAGGTAGGCTACCACTTCCCATTCCTTATATTGATCTTGATTATGTGAAAGCATGTTGAATTGTTTGAATTTGGTGCGAGTATCTAGTTGAGCATGATAAAATTACTTAGAATCCATGTTTTAGGCTTTTATCTATCTTTTCGAGATTAGAGGCATGGCAATTGCTAAATGTGGTCCTCCTTATCTTGTGGTATTCCTTGGTGTTTTCTTTTTTGATTGACTTGGGCATGTTTTGCCTTAGTCTAGGCTTAGACTAGTGCTTGCCAGAAACTCACGATATTTGGATCCATTTTTCCTTAGTTTTGCTCCGACATCATTTCAGAGAGTTTAGCTCCTTTTAGACTGGTGTAGCAGACTTGTATCTGATAAAGTGAACCTCAGATTAAGCATTGACTCAGCCTTGATGACCTTATATCCATTCTCTCTCTTTTTATGGCCCGTGATTCCAATTAAGATATCGAGCTTCACTTCGCGGCATGGGATTGGAATTAGTTCGAGCTTGGAGTATTGTGCTGATTATCGGGGAGTGGACATCATTCTACGATGGTTCTTTGATGAAGTGTGGATATCATATCCTTGATGAGTCAACAAATTGAACTCATTTAGGGCTAAATTTTAATAGATATTGTGTCCTCAAATACTTATTTTATCTTAATATCTGATGAAAACACGTAAGTTTCAGGTATTTGAAGTTTGAAGGAAAGCATGGACACTACTTCACAAAAAGAAACGAAAAGGCTGAAAAGAACGAAGAAAATGAAGGCCTGAGGATCGCCGAGTCCACTTGGTGAGTTGTCGAAAACTATAAATACTCGTTGAGAGTTGTAGCTTAGTATCAAATTTTTAGTGTCGAACAATTAATATAATTTTAGTACTTTTTATTTTTGCTCTGAGTTTGAGAGGGTTTTGAAACTTGAAGAAGAAGAGGGTTTCATCTCCAAGGATTTGGACTTGGATCTCTTGGATTCTTCATTCTTGGCCTGTAGCAAGACTTAAATCTTCATACTTATTTGAATGCAAGCTCATTTAAGTATAAATTTATATCTCTTGATGTGTGGCTAAAATCCCTAATTCTTGGGGTGTGATTTAGCGAATTTGGGTTAGGATTGTTGTTGGGTCTTGCTTGCTGATAGATTAGATGTAGTTTAATGGTGATTTCGTCTAGTAGTTATTGATGAAATTAACAAATTTGTAGTTGCAAATACAAGTTTATTTATGTGTTTTCGGCTTGCTTGAGAGAGAAGTGACGAAACCAAGACTACTTAATTGATGGCCTAAGGAGTGGGCCGACATGAGGTTCAGCTGGAGAGAGTGAACCCTAGTCCCATATCCTAACACTCAGCTCAAGAGAGTAAGTGGGGTAAGGCGTAGGCTGGTCTTCATGCGGCAAATGGGTGTCCGAGAGGAACCCATTTGAAATGGGGTAAGTTGCTCGAGAGAGAATTTATTCTCACGTATAACTTAGCCTAGTCACTATTAGTCTATAAATTTTCTATTGAAAGCATGTACCCAATAATTCAAATTAACTCGTATTCCGGTCACATCCCAAGAATCCCTTCTTATTATTTAGATTTCTTTGTTAATTTTGTTGTTTTTACTCACTATTGATAAAACCCCCATTGTTAATTGACACTTTTGTGTCCCCCTTTAATTTACGATATTTTTAATCGTTATTGTCTTTAGCTACTACAAGTTAGAACTAATTTTATTTTTCTATATTCTCAAAACCACTCCCTTGGGTCTCGACCCCAAACCTTGGTTGGGTTATTATACTATTGCACGATCGTAGACACTTGCATCGAAAGTTGTGTCGTTGATTACGCATACATCAATCCTTCAGCAGCTATTATAGTAGTAGATTAAAGGCCTGGTCGTGTTGCTCATTATCCTCTACGAAGTTTATTTATACTTAATTATGGATTAAAGATCTGGATATCTGATCTTCAGGCACAGTCTGTGATTTGGGCTTATTATCCTCTACAGAGTTGATATCTTTCGGCTTTCTCTTGGTTTAATTCGAGGCCTATCCATAGTTAGAGGTCTGGGCTATGTCCTGTACATTTCTTTAGGGACATTTATTTGAGGTCTAGGCTATGCACCCTCTTACTCTGGACTCACCGTGACTTGTTCTTATTATTTTTAGCTATTCTGTGTACCCATCGAGCATATGTGGGTCCATTTGAGTTTTTTACTTAAACTTGTGCATGAGGGTACCTTTTGGGTTTATTGGTGCCAATTAGGTTTAGTTAGCTTTACTCTTTTTTGTTCTTAGTACACTAATGTGCATCCCATTTAAATTATGCTCTTTTGACCTCCGTTTGTGTTTTATTCTACCAATTCATATTGCTTTTACTTTTCTTGCTCAGTGAGGTTTTGATGCATACTAAGTACCTATATTTTCCTTACTCATGCTACACTCTGCATTTGTTTCATGATGTAGGTCTAAGCACCAACTACTAGCATTGATATTTGAGCCTGTTGCAGCTTCAGTTCAGAGGAGAGGGTGAGTAGGTGTCCTAGAACTACCTATTTTTATCTATCTATTGTTGGCTCATCTTTTATTTTGAGACAAGCGTTGTATTTTTGGTCCACTTTAGGGACCTGTACTCTTTTACTTTAGTAGCTCTGTATTTGCAACTTACAGGTTTTAGGAGGATCTTTTATTGTATATATGTTTTGGTTTCTTACGCTTGTTTATCTATATCTATTATTAAATTATCAGGTCCTAATAGCATCCATGAAGCAATCAAGCACACCATATTTAAAGCACACAACCAAGTACAAAATTACTGTCTTGCCGTCGTCTGGAAGCAGGCATGTCGTCCATGACCTGCTTCCTTATCTCTTATTACTTGTAGATAAACATAAATTATTCCTTAAAGTAAAACAAAGTTTATGAGGAATAATCATTATAACTTGGCCCATCATTTGGTCCACACAATTATAGGTACTGGTGTCAAATATGGCCTGAAAATTGGTGGTCCACCCAATTCGCCCAAAATCTTGTGCACAAGATAATTTCATATTGGGTTGGCCCTTTAAATCTAACTTAACATAACTCATATTTAAATTGATCTCTAAATTTTTTCATACAGTAGAAAATTTTAAAGATTTACTTTAATTTGGGTTTACTGCTAAAAATTCAATTTGATTTTTAATATGGATTGGGGTCGAGTTTCGAGGTTTGGGTCTAGACTAAAGGTTATGTCTCAGGTTTCAAATCTCAAGGATTGGGTTTCAGGTAAAGGTTAGAGTTAGATCTCGAATTGTTCTTGGGGGTAAGTGGTTGAGTTCCTAGTTGAATCTAAAGTTAGTGTCGAAGGGACTCGAGGTTTGGGTCGGGATCGAAGCTTGGGACTCATGTCCTAGGACCTGGATCGAGGTCAAGGGTTTGGGGTCTTAGATGGTAGGTCTTAAGGCTCTAATCTTTAGTTAGGGTTAGATTTCGAGTCAGGTTAAGAGTCTTGGTTCATGGTTGAGACTCAAGTCGGAGTCTTGAGGTAGGGTTTGGTCAAATCAGATGGTTTCCTCCTAATGAGAATATCCTTAAGTGAAACATTGATGCTTCTTTTGACCTTACTTTGGGAGGAGCAGAGTCAGACATGCTAATCTGTAAATCTCATGGAAACATCATGAAAGGTTACTCTAGTTGATCAGATACACCTCATGACTCCCATATTGTTGAGGTTTTGGGTGTTCCAGAAGCACTAAGCTCGCTAAAGGAAAACTTTTCATCAATAACAATTACTGTGGAAATTGAAAGTCTTTTGGTTAAACAAGCATCAAAAAAATCTTACAACAACTCTTTGGTTTTTTTTATATATTATTATTTGAGATTGTATAGTACTCATGTGTAACTTTACATATATTTCCTAGTCTTTTGTTAAAAGAACAACGAGCCAATGTGCCCATTAGCTAGCTCGGGCTTCGGGTTCTACATCTAATGCTATGGAGTGGAAACTAGATTCCCCATCTTTAATTCATGATCTACAAAACATTCCTTTGATTAATAATTGATTAAAATGCCTTTTTCGGAAGAAAAAAAAAGTAATGTATCTCATACATCAAAAACCTAATGGATATTCGAGACAAATGAATCCATACACCAGCATATCGATGGTAAAACAATTGAATTTATGCCATGCTAAACGATGATAATGATTGTTCTTAAATTTGCTGATTGCTTTTCCTCGTGGATAGAACTCCAATCTAACATATAAACATACCTTCTATAATTTAGAGTGCTAGATGATCTCAGATGTAATACATTGGCAATCCAGTACGACATATTGTTCATGAACTAATTGGAAGAGAAATTTGTTTATATGCAAGTGAACTTACACACAACGAAGAGGTTTCCACCAAGCTAGGTTCATCTGATATTGTCATTAAGTACATTAACGACATTATACAAATGAATGGATCCTTAAGTCTAACCCAAATGTACTTGCTACTTTGAGTAATACAACTACCGAGGATTTGTTTTGCATATTTTTCTTTCAACAAAAACTACCCCAGCATGAATTGTTCACTACTTTCTTCTCCTTCATTTCAGAAATTATGGTTAAACTACCAGATAAATGAAGATACCACTTGGTTTAATTTAAATTTCCAGAGTTCAAAGCAAAGGACATGAGCACTCTCCCTTTTTTAATCTACATTATGTCTACTAATAACTTAATTACTGCACACAATTATTTCTCCTTCTTTCAATCTACATTCTATGGTATGATTCAGTTATGATCATGACTCTAAAGAATCTTTGGTGGTTGGTCAACCCACAAGCACAAATAGCGAATAACTTTGTCCTGTTAGACTTAGGCAGATGAGATGAAATCACATAACATTCACTACAAAAAAATAGTGCTTATTGCGACGGTTTTTAAGACTCATTACGACGGTTTTGAACCGTCACAAAGTACTATAACGACATTTTCTAAAAATGCCACAATCCCGCCTGTCACAAACATAATATGATGGTATTTTGAAAAACATCGTAATATATATATATATATAATAACCGTTGAAATATCCCGTTGTTTATGCGACCTTTTTTGTTTTATAAAATGGCGGTTAGAAACCGCCATAATTGTAAAAAGAGAAAAATTGCGACGGTTTAAAAATGCCGCATTGTTAGTTCTTTACTGAATAATTTTATTATAATAATTAAATTTTTCAATTTTTTCCATCCAAGTTCACATCCTATTTAATGAATCATATAAATTTAAACTCTTATAATTAGTATTTTTAACCCAGCATAAAAGATCAAGTAAGCAAAATATTCATCATATAAAACAAAAAGTACTGTAAAATTATACCATCAAAATACTAATGTTTTGGAGTGTTATTACTTATTCATTGTTCCAAAATCACATCATCGAAATATTAGTTTCAAAGTGTAATTCAGTAAAGTATTAAAAAAAGGGTCCTAATTAAATGATTTCCAGTCGATACTTTGTCCATAATCTTTGTTACTTCCTAAAGATTTCTAATTGATGCTTGGTTCATCATCATCATCATGCCTGAAAAGGGGAAAAAAGAAGAGAAACAAGACTTAGATATGTGTTCAAAAGTAAATATGAAATTAAGAGATTCCTCCAACTTGTGACAATAAAGTGACATTCACCCGAAGCACATTTATATAATTTAAAGTGACAAAGAGTACAAATCTCCTAGACAACATAGTAATTTTCATACATGTGGGTGGATTTTTAAATTTAAGGGGATATATTAGTTCTAATTAGACATTTAACAAATGATATCAAGAAGTGTAATTGAATGAAGGAACCTTTAACTAACCAAACATAACTAGTTATCTTGAATTTTCCCTACTCTTTATAGTCATAAGAAGAATCTTTTGGGGATGAGAATCTCTAAAAGTGCAACAATCAAATCTGTTAGTCTGAGAAGAGTGGACACTCAAATGTTTAGGTCTAAATCAAGTGACTAGGAAAATTAGAAATCATGCAAGATATTAAGCTTCAACAGAAAAGCTAATGAGGAAAAAATAAATATTTATAACGGTCATACCTGTGGAGGAGGTGGAAATAACTGAGCAAACTCTTCAGAGATATTTCCTATGTTCCTTTGATATAACCTAAATAGCACATTTAGTTGTGATTTCATACACGCCCACTCTGGGGTTGGAGCGCTAGTGCAAGATGAACTCACATTAACACACTGAACTCTCCTAGATGACTGTTTGAATGCCATAGTGGAACAACACCCAAGCCTAACCCTCGAACCCGACCCGGATGTTCGGGACCAAGTACTATACCAAGTGCATCATTAGGTGAATCTTCAGCAATACTATGTTGTCTTTGACTTCGTATTTGTTCAATTTTTTCCTGTGTAAAAGAAAAAACAAGCATGAAGAACATGTTAAGTTGGCAAAAATTAGAATGGTACAACCAAACCTTAATCAGATTTTATATACATGAAAAATTGTCAAAAATTAGAATGGTAAAACCAGCCTTAATCAGATTTTATACAAAATGAAAAATTCCATGCTCGGAAATTGATTTATGCAATAAAACAAACTCTTTACAACAAAGCTTTCCATCAAAATGAACTAAGCCTCAACTCAAACAAGTTACTATTTCAAACAACCATAACAAGCAGAGAAGCATTAATACTATGTGTCAAAGGATACAATCATAACAGTACATGAAGATGGGATCTACGGAAACCTACAGACAACAAAAAGTTCACAAAGAAACATCTAATATGAATTGTTACTCTCTTCTGTGTCCATTTGTCCCCCTTAATCTGATTGGATACTTAAAAATGCCCAATGGGACACCTTAAAATATGTCAGTTTAAGCACTCGTTCAATTTGTTTGTCCTGCTATATTTCTTTAGTCCTCTTAATGTCTCTTTTCTCTTTTGGTGACTCTTTAATTCTAACCTTTTACGTGACATCATTTAAGATCATAAGATTCATGAGTATTGGTTTAAAATCACAAGATTTGAAAGTATTATTTAGTTTCTTAAACTTGGTGTCATATCAAAATGAGACAAACAAATTGAAAGGGAAAGAATATTATGTTGAAGCCAAACCAATGAACCATCAGCCTATTTTTGGTTAACTACACCCTTATACTCTACTTTCTCATCTGTAACACAATTTGTTACCAAAAAATTTACAAGTTAACCATTCAGAAGGTGAGTAGCTGGTCATTTTGAAGAATAAAGAAATGATGCCAACAAACTTTGCTTCAGAAGAAGGTAAGTTATGAGTTGGCTAGTCTTTTTAAAAGGAACAGAAAAGTTTGAGAGAAATCCTAGTTGATTAGGAAGGGAATATTGATTCCATTCTTCATTTAAATTATCATTGCATATCATCATATATACACGCTAAAACCAGAGGTTATTAGAAACCGCATCTAACTAATTACAACTATGCACATGATTTGCACTTTATGGTACACTATCCTATCTATTCCAATCTTGTCTAACTTTGACAACTCTCCCTTTTTCAATCAGTAGATTTTTCGTTTCGTTAACACTCTTTGCTATACAACTACTAGCTAGTTGATAGTGTTATTTCAATGACCTTATGTTGTTGCAACAATTTTGACAGAAACTAGAGAACACTACAAGAAGTTGCACTTTCAAATATGGGAATGGACATGTTCAAAATAAGTACCGATTAATAATGAATAGGAAGAATACTTACCCCAATCTCCCTAGTTGCTTCAGTTACATAGCTTCCATCTTTTCGCTTATGAGTTTCAGTCCACATTTTACCTCGATCAACATATTTTCCCTTTGCCTTCTGAAATTATCAAATTGTAAAACATTAGTAAGTAATTAAGAAAGTGCACTGTCACAATATAACCACATCAAGATATTCAGTCGAGCCTGATTGATCTTATCAGACTTGAGAACCAAGCCTAATGAGAATTCTGAGTTTCCAACTAGTCCCATTAGCATGAGCCTATTCAATAGGTGCTCCAACGACAAGTTATCAGGAGTCAAAGTATAACCTCTCAAAATTAAGCGTCATAATACTGAAAATGTCCCTCTAGTTCCAGGGTTAAATAAAAAGGATGGCAATCTCCAAAAGTGATTTTTTTGTGGGTAACTGCGAATAGTAATGCCTAGTTCCTTTTCTAGTCAAAATTCAAGATAACAACAACTGAGACCAGGAAACACAAAGCATATTCACATGTCAAAGTAAAGTAACCTTGCTGAAATACACACATCAATAATGATAAGATGATTATGAAACCAAGACAAAAGTACACAATTACGATGATGATGATTTGTCAGGTTAAGCTGGGATTCAGTACAATAATTACTGCTACATTATAAGATAGAAAGCCAGCAGTTGCTACTCTTCTTCTGGTTGGTGTCACATGTATGCTCCTTTAATTTTATCATTTTGAGCAACTATTGTTCTCTTTGCTTTCTCTCAATTGATTTAACTAGTTCTTAGGAAAATGTTTTAACAAATAAAGGGACAAATAGAAGGGAAAAAGAGATTACCAGAAGACTCCAGTAACGAGACAATGCTCATCAACCAAATGTCGAGATACATTTTGATCTACTTGGACAGTGTGTTTAACCTGCGAGATGAATTACATAAGTTTCTCAGAACTTCAACTTTTCAACACCAATTAGTGCTCTTTTAGTCACCTTCCAAACATCTGGCTTAATATATAACATTCAGTTAATGAGAAATAACCTCCCAACCCTAGACTTATCTGGCCTCCTTCTTTGTTACCAAAGGCATGAATAATACTCCTTTTATTGGAATGATTATTGAAATATTAGCTAACGATTGAAGTGTTTATTCAAATACACATACCTCCACTCTCATCACATCTTTACTAAAACTAAGATAAATTATCTGAAAAAAGAAATTCAAAGCATGTAACCATGATTAACTTTTCCTATTCTATGAACTTACTAATATTGTGAAAAGTAGGTACTAATATTTTATAAACTTCTTTAAATTCTTCAATGTGATGAAGTACTACTGTGTCAGAATCAATGAACAAAGAACAAAGTTTGGGTTTGTTAAAGAAGAGACTAAAAATTTATCAACTTTTTAAACATCGGGAAGAAGGATGATTATAGGTCTAAAGCCAAAAGTAAGGGATGATTTTGGGCTATTTCTCGCTACAACGACATCTCTGCTCAGCAAACAACAAAGATCGGGGAATCCTCTGCCTATTGATAAACATTCAACTCTCAATGCGGACAACTGAGCACCACATATCGATGTGCTTGACGTTTCACCATCAGGAGCAGTAAAATATCATGATAAATATCTTAGCAACACTCAATAGAAAAGAAAGTTACATTAATAAGAGTTATATACCTATCACACGATTTACTATCGAAGTTGATCTCAACACCTTCACCAACAGGTTTTGATGCCTTAACAACCTACCAAGCTCATATATAAATTTAGATTAATAACTAGATTATTCAACAAAAAAAAATTAACAAAATGCAACTCAAAACTAAAAGAAAGAAAAACCCTAAAAAAAATACTTGAATACTACATGCATGAACTATATCAAACTTTATCTAAAAAATGCATGAATTCTAACAAAAAGATTACCTATCAACTTAGCACCATCTCAGATTGAATGAACAAAAGCTTTGCTGGTGAAGAGATGGTGATGTAGGCTTTTTTTCTAGTGAGCCATTAAATACAAATGGAACAGTTTTACAATGAAATTGAGAAGCCTATCCTTGTAGATATGAGCTTATCTACAGTATACACCATGGATCGAGAGCTAATTTGGGCGATTGATTTGAGAATATTGGGAGCTAATTTGGGCGATTGATTTGAAAGGTATACATATATACCTTACAAAGATTGATTTGGGGATTGATTCAAAGTGGAAGAGAGAATGAAAATCGTTTGACTGATTTGATAAATTGATTTTCTTTGTAATTAAGGAAAATAGAGTAAATTAACAAAAATATACTGACGTATAAAAGAAAAGAAAATTTGTTGGGAAAATTTGAATATAACTGGCGTTTCAAAACGCTGCAATTTAGGTGATAACCACCGCTATTACATATTTCATATGATGTATAAAAACCATTTTATTATTTTACATTAGTGACGGTTTTGTGAAACCGTCGTAATATAACCGCCGCAATATTTCCATTTTTTTTGTAGTGATTTACTTACTCTGCATTAGGCTTAGAAATATACATTGACCTTGTACTTATAAATGAATTATATTCTTATTAGCTACTACTAATAATAACTAAGATGCTTTTGATTTGAATTATCATTCTGAAGATCTACGATGAACTAGAGAGGCGCACTCTTGGTGTTGAACGTGAGCTTGATAGAAACTACAAATGGACATTTCTACAACCATAAGGTATATATTTATCTGAAACAGACTCAACATCAGTCATAAGTATATGTTTTTTAAATGCTTATCATCTAGTTAATGTATCGCAGGATTCATTCTGTGTTCCGAAGAAGTGTCCATTTCTAGATTTTATCAAGCTCACGTTTAACACCAAGAGTGTGCCTCTACAGTTCATCATAGTTCTTCACAATGATAATTCAATTAAAAATCATCTTAGTTATCATTAGTAGTAGCTAATAAGCATATAAGTCATTTCTTAGTACAAGGTCAATGTATATTTCTAAGCCTAACGCAGAGACAGTAAATATAATGTGATTTCTTCTCATCTGCCTAAGACTAATAGGACAGAGTATTCTGCTATTTGTGCTTAAGGAGAAAACAAATCATTTAATATTGCACTAATCTTTCATTAAAAGTGAATCCTAATGTTGTTAAAATGTGAACATCATTTGATGCATCATAGAGTAATTTTTTTGGTGAGTTGTGAATAAATTACCTCATGGCTGTACCAGTAGAGGGTTTTAGGACAATCAAAATTTGAGTATGTAGTCATATAAATTCATGTCTTCAAACTACGAATTTTCATGATTTTGATTAGCATCTACCTTTTACTTTCACTTTTTATTGTTTAAGAACAAAGATTAGGTGGGAGGGGTAGAGTTCTGGAAAGAGATTGTTTGTTGGGTGTGGGTAGGTTCTTGCTGAATTTTATACTAAATCTTCAAAATAAATTTGTGATGATAAGAAGGTAAGAGGGTCCCTTTTTATACAAGATAAATAAAGAAAATATTAGAGTTTAACCAAGAATCATGCTAATCCAAAAAAGGTAAATTGTTTAACAACTTCCCAAAAATAAGTCTTCATGTTTGAAAAGATATAAAACATTTCTTGAGCTATAGAAATAATATCATTTATTTGAAAGGTAAAATATTTAATAATTTGCCTATGATATCTCCTCATATTTGGAAATAGATTAAAATTTGTTTGGTCCTAAAATTTAAAAGATTTATTAGAAAGGTAAAAAAATTAATAACTTTCCTAACATCACTTCGTATATTTGGAAAGAAATCAAAATTTGTTTGAACAACCAAATAAAAAGATGTTTTAACATGGTTTTTTGCATTGTATAAATGTAATTGTTGCATTTTGAAATATTTATTGGGATTTTTACAAGAAGAATATGTACAATTTAGTACTTAAAATTACACTTTTAATGCTACTTAACTCACTCATGGTATCTAGATTTTTAAAATAAACGTGTAGCTTAATGTAGAGATGCTTGCAACAACAAGATATTAAGTAGTTATTTTGGAATTTTAGAGAAGAATACATTTAATTATATTTGGCTTGTAGTAGTAGCAGTATGTGATTTAAACAAAAAGATGAAGGGAATTTGAATTGTTTTTTTTTTTTTCAAGTAGGAGTTTTTTTTTTCTTGTGTACCCTAGGAAATAAAGTCTTGAATTTTTTTGGTAGAATTGAGAATTACATTATTTTACTAAACCCTATTATAGACATTACACTACAAACATTTTCTACTTATACACTTATGGTGAGGAGTGGGAAATTTTCATATTAGTGAGAAATTGTTGAGAAAACCATTAATTTATAGAATAGTGAGACACAAGCAATGAAGCTCCATAGTGTAATTGACACTAACCACTCTTTTTAAAATAATTATTACAATATTACATTTTCTAACTTGATTTATCGTTTGAGAAAATAAAAAAAATGCTGCTAAGAAAACGACTCATTGGAGGCATTAAAATTAGCACATTATGTTATGCATCAACATATTTGGGACTTACCTATAGATATTTGCGAATAATTTGAATTGTCAATTAATCTAATTCTTCTATAACACCCACATGAAACATATATCCTAAAAATAGGTTTTGGACTTGAATCTTTAAGTCCAATCCTAAAACTTCTTCAACCATAAATATACTAATTACCCCAGAAACCTCAAAGGTGTCTTCATATTATGCATCTTCTAATGCCTCATTAATTTTTCGGATCATCCTGCAATTTTGTTATAAGAAAGGAAGTTAATTCCCCATCTCGCTAGCACTGCAACAAATGTGAAAATCATAATAAGACCAAATACATATATAAAAGCATTAAGTTGGCGCCAACGGCTAGAAAGATACTTTAACTATGTTAGTGCAAAAATAGAAAGAAATTTTTGGTAGAAGTCTGTCCTTCAACCTCTATAATTGGTAGATCACACACATAACGCAAAATATTATTGATATGTATTAAGAATGAATCACAAATTATCCCTTTGATAAGAAAAAAAACATATTTAATCAAATCTAAAAGAGCCTTAGAAAAAGAATCGAAAAAGGAAAAGTAACAAACCCTCACACTTTCATCCTTCTTCATCGAAATTTCATAAAAAATGTAAGAACTCAGAGTAAAAATCCACAATTTTCATTGTCAAACCAAGTGAAAAATGTCATAGTATATTCTTGAAGAATTGACAGTCAAATTTGTCACCCCTCGAGCCTACACCCTGGACGCGACAGGCACTCGAGAACCATTGCTGGCTCCAAGCGAACACTTGGCTTGGCTTAACTCTTAGCGGAAGACTTACTCCACATCGAATAACTCAAATGAAAATTTTAACTCAAATAATTGCTAAGAATATTTAAGGAAAACATTCACCAGCCAAACTGGCAACTCAAGTCTCAGACATCAATAACTAAAATGAACAAGAATAATGAACTATCACTATCTATCTATGAAGCCTCTACTAACTGAGATGGACGTCGGGACAAGATCCATGACATCCTAATAAAAACTAGAGTGAATAAAGTAAACAAGGGTTCCTTCGGAAAGCAAGGAGGCTCACCAACAACTCTGAAGCTCAACTAGATCAACGAACCGCTGGATGTTGATCATGATTATCTGTATCTGCGTCATAAAAAAGGCAGGCCAAATGGCGTCAATACATGGAATGTACGATCATGTGAAGGGAAATCTAAACAAGACATAAGCTTGAATTAGAACTGAAAGAAATACTTATCTCGTCTCAACTCAACTCATCTCAATATAAGGCGCTAATAAAGATGCAATATAAAGAAAAGCTTTAAAACATGTAGATAGCAACTCAATGTATTGACAGACACAATAATAATTAGTTTTTTATATGAAAATATAAGTAACTCTGTGGGAGATTCTGTAGCTGAAAACCCTCAGTATGAGGTATGTGATGATATGTTGATACAGTGTCTCACCCATGCTCCCAAAAGCGTCCTATATTTTTTCGGGGTATAGAAATCCTCAACTAAGTGGATCCAATAAGCTATGCTTAAAAGCAATAAGCAATGTAAAAAGTATGACCCTCTCTACCCACTTTGGCTACATGGTTTAGGGAGACTTTGAGTTATTTGAACTCGTCCCCATATCGGTGCTCAATACTACTCCCAAAATGTAACTAGCTCCTATGTTTAAAAACATGACTTTCTCTGTGGTTTGAGATTATTACTCAAAATCTATATCTTAAAAGAGATGGTACTCATTACTAATCATGAAAACTCTTTTTGGAAATCGGTGTTTCCTCTCATTTTAAATGTAAAAACATTTATTCCTAGGGAATACTTTGATCCTATATATCATTTTAAAGAAATGAACTCGAATCTACTCTTTCTCAAACTCAATGATTAAGTCTTAAAACAAGTTTTAAACCTGTGTAAAAGACTTTTGCAAAGATTCTAAGAACTCTCTATACTTGACTCTTAGCTCTACATTGAATTTGAATTATGGATTCAAGGGTTATGATATCATGTTATGGATAATCTATTGATGTTTAGACGTACCTTAGAGTGTAGGAATCAACTAGAAAACATAGGTTCGATTCGAGGGAACTCATACAGAAAGAAGTGGGAAAGGGTATAGGACCTGGCGACCCTGGCGTACTGAGTGGCGTAGGGCCCCATACGCTGAACTGTAGAGGCTGACTTGGGGTGCACTGAGTGGCACGGTGCCCAAGGGTCAAACTACAAACACTCTTCTCTGGCGCATTGAGTGGCGCAGTGCGCCAAACCCATGCCAAGAAAACCCGATGAATTTTCTTACTCGTTTTCTAACCTCAATTCACCTAGAATCGAATGGTTTCTTCCCCAATCACTTAGATTCGAATACCCAACAATAGTACACAAGAATTTAATCCAAAAACAACCTTAAAACTCATACGATTATCTCAAGAACTCATCAAAACATTAACAATCAAAATTATGAAGGAATCTTCAACAAAACTCATCAAGAACTCAAATGCTTTACTTTTAAGAATGAAATTACACAGAATTAATCATGATTGGCATGTGGGTGAATGAACCCAATAATGCTATGTGAACTCATATATATCTTAGGGATCAAACCCTTGGTGAAATCCGCAACGAAATCTTCAAGAACTTGACGAATGTTTGACTTTTCTCCCTTTCCTCCTCTTTTTGAACTTCTCTCATAGCCCTAGCATATTTTTGGATTTGCAAAACTGAACCAAATCAGTTTAGACCCCTAAATATTATGAAATTTTGTTTTAAGTTAATTGGGTAAGTAAAAAACCAAAATACCCCTCTCAAATCTGGGTAGCTTTCCTTAACTAGACAACCCAATTTCAAACGGGCATCTCTCCCTTATATGAGCTCAAAAATTAGCAAACTCAGTGGTGTTCGAAAGAGGATTCCAAGACCTTTCATTTGATATCTTATGGGCCACAAAACTCATCATTTACTGAATGTTATGGTCGTTTGAAGTTGACCCCAAAACGCATACTTAGCATAACTTGCAAAAATTTCCAATTTTACTCTTTCCAAAATAGTTCTTTCTAATTCTAGTTCTTTCAAATGCTGAGGTGTTGCAATATTTCCCACTTGGGAACATTCGTCCTCGAATGAGATTACTCTAAGTAGGATAAGGGTGTAACATCTAACATTCAACTCAAACAACCAACAAGCAATATATTACACAATATTTCAACTTAAAATAAATGCCAAGAAACGGATTAGTACCTAAATTTGGAACTTCTCCGAACTCAAAGGGTTGTGGGTATCTCTTATTCATATCCTCCTCAGCTTCTGGAGTAGCTTCCTCAACAAACTGGTTCCTCCACAGAAACTTGACTGATTCTACCTCCTTGGTTCTCAACTTGCGAACCTATCTGTCTAGAATCTGAACATAAATCTCCTCATAAGATAAGTTATACTTTATACTAATATGTTCTGTAGGTATCATAAGTGAATGATCACCCATACACTTCTTAAATATGTAATTGTTAAATACCGAATGAACCGCTGCTAACTCTTGTGGTAGCTCCTACTCATAAACTATAATTTCAATCCTCTTGGATTCTTGTAAAGACTAATATACCGGGTACTAAGCTTCCCCTTCTTGCCAAACCTCATAAAACCCTTTATGGGTGCAACTTTCAAATAAACCCATCATCTACTTCAAACTCTAGGTCTCTTCTCCTAACATCTGTATAGCATTTCTGACGACTCTACGTTCTATTCTATCTCTCTTGAATAACCTTCAATTTCTCCATATCTTGATGAACTATGTCTAGTCCTATCAACCCAACTTTACCAACTTCAAACCATCCAATAGGAGATCTGCATCATATCCCATAAAGAGCCTCAGAAGGAGCCATCTGGATGATAGAGTGATAACTATTGTTGTAAGCAAACTATATGAGAGGTAAGTGATCATCCCAATTACCCTTAAAATCGATCACACATGCCCTCAACATATCATCTAAAGTCTGAATTATGCGCTCTTATTGACCACCTATCTGTGGATGAAAAGCATTACTAAGGTTCACTTTCAAACCCAAACCTTTCTTGAAATACTTCTAGAATTGTGCGGTGAATTGCGCACCTCTATCTGAAATAATAGATACCGGAACCCGATAAAATCTAACTAACTCTTGAATATATAACTTAACATAATCTTCTAACGAATAGGTAGTCTTTATCGGTAAGAAATGGGCTGATTTAGTCATTCGATCTTCAATCACCCAAATCAAATCATGATACCTGCGAGACTATGTTAAACCTGTAATGAAATCCCTATTGATCATCTCCCACTTCCATTCTGGAATATCTATGTTTTGGGCCATACCACTGGGGCTCTGGTGCTCTACCTTGACTTATTCGCAATTCGGACACTTAGCAATGAACTCTGCAATGCCCTTCTTCATACTACTCCACCAATAGACTTGTCTCAAGTTGTGATACATCTTTGTGGAGCCCGAATGTATAGAATATCTGGAGCTATGAGCCTCCTCCATGATCGTCTGTTGGTGTTCATCCATCTTTGGTACACACAATATGCCTTAATACCTCAATACACCATCTCCCCTTGTTCAAAACCCACCACTTTCTGCTTATGAACATTTGCCTTCTATTCAAGAAAAATAGGAGCTTGATCTTGTTTCTCTTTCACTTCAGACACTAATGATGATTTAGCCCCATTCATCACCACTACTCCTCTTTCTTTGGAATCCATTAGTTGAACTCCTAATCGTGCAAGTCTATGCACATCTTTTGGTAACTCTTTCTTATATTCCTCAACATGGGAGGTACTACCCATAGACAACTTGCTTAAAGCATCTGCAACAACTTTAGCTTTACTTGGGTGATAGAGAATACTCATGTCGTAGTCTTTGAGTAACTCCAACCACCTCCTCTATCTAAGATTAAGCTCTTTCTAATTAAACACATACGAAAGGCTGTTCTGATTGGTGAATACATCTACATGAGCACCATAAAGATAGTGACGCCAAATTTTCAAAGCGAGTACTACAACAACCAACTCTAGATCACGGGTTAGGTAATTCTTCTCATGAATCTTAAGTTGTCTAGAGGCATAAGCTATAACTTTGCCATTTTGCATTAACACACAACCCAGTCCAACTCGGGACACATCACAATATACCACAAAACCTTGCATACCTTCAGGTAAGGTCAATACTAGGCAGTAGTCAACCGCCTTTTCAATTCCTTGAATATTTTTCACAAGCTTCAGACCATTGAAACTTAACTATTTTCTGAGTCAACTTGGTCAATGGGGATGGAATAGATGAAAACACCTAGACAAACCTTCTATAGTAACTAGCCATTCCCAATAAACTCCTAATATCAGTTGGAGATGTGGGTCTAGGACATTTCTGCACTGTCTCTATCTTTTGAGTGTCAACTCGGATCTCATCACCGGAAACAATATTGCCAAGAAATTCCAGAGACTCAACCCAAAAGTCACACATGGAAAATTTAGCATGCAACTCCTTACTCTTTAGAGTTTGGAGAACTATTCTAATGCAAATAGGACCGATTGGTCTCGAAAGCTAGATGATGCTCTTTGGGCACATCGCAGTGCCTACAAGACACCGATTGACATGTCCCCATATCAGCTAGTTTTTGGGAAATCTGTCACTTACCGGTTGAACTGGAACACAAAGCATTATGGGCATTAAAAGCTTTAAATCTAGATTAGGTAAAGTCTTCAAAAGGAAGTGTAGATCAACTAAGCGAATTGGATGAATTCAGGTTTAGAGTATATGAGAGTTCAGACTTTACAAGGAAAAGATGAAGAAGTGGCACGATTTTAAAATCCTTTGGAGGGAATTCTGAGTTGGGGATTGGGTGTTACTATACAATTCTTGAATGAAACTCTTTTCGAGAAAGCTCAAATCAAATTGGTCAGGTCCATTTAGAGTGACACGAGTGTTCGTAAATGGAGCCATTGAAGTCGAAGGTAAAGAAGGTCCTTCCTTCAAGGTGAATAGACAACGCTTGAAGTTATATTTTGGAGAATGCCATGAAATTTCAGTGATTGAAGTGGTGTACTTGTAGGATGCTTGAAAGAATTTTCACGTCGTGCCACGACGTTAAATAAGGTGCTTCTTGGGAGGCAACCTAAGTGTTAGTTGCTTTGAATAATATGTGCTGAATGTGCAGGTGTGGGTGATTCTGCGAGGCTAAGACTCCTTCTACGATCCGCCGAGTGGGTTCGGCGATTACGAATTTGATCACCTTTTTGGCATCAATAGTGCGCTGAGATATTGGAATATTAGGCGAAATACATACACCACTTCGCGATAAGCCGACATGATTGGGTGAGCCCGACTTCTCTGCCCTTTGCACCATCCCAAAAGGTTGGATACTTGGAACTTTCGGCGAGGTTTCACATACGCTAGGCGATGCACCGATGCTAGTCAGTGGACCTGTCCTTGACTGCCTTCCTGCCCCAAAATGGAGTGGTCACATGTTAGATATTTCGGCGAATTTCATGCAACTTGGTGAATTGCCGATTGTTGCAATTCTTCGCCAAATGGCCACCTAGTGAAGATTCCTTTTCACCCTACTCTGTTTGTATGAGTGCCAGTACTTTATCTTTATTTCTGTCATTTTGGTTTATCGTGTGTAGTGTTTGTTCTCTGCTAACATTGAGGACAATGTTTGATGCTTTTGGTGGGGGTGGCAGTTTCAAGTGTCAGGTGTGGTCAATACCGATGACCTGAATAGTGCTCTTAATTGAACGAAATTAATATGCGGCTACAATAAGGCAAATGAATTTGCATACACAATATGTGAACTTTTAGCATCTCTTTGTGGCTAGCCGATTGTCGAATGAGTCTCTTGTGATGAACATAGCACACTAGCTAGAAAGTGTGGAGTCTTGACTGATATTGGTACCAATGCCTTGTGTGATGAGATTACTTTGAACATTCTGTTTGATGACACCTAGAATTTGCCCTATTGGTCCGGTTTATTGAGTGATGCAAGGACTTGAAATGATCTTAGGCAACAATTTTGAAGAGTGAAACAATTTGACAATATACCTCTTTTGTGTCCAACCTTGTGAGATGTGTGAACCTTGTTTGACCCCTCTTGAGCCTTACCCCTTTTCTTGAAAGAAACTTGAGCAATTGTGACCTCTCTTTATCCATTAACCCATAACTTTCATGAAGTATGGTTTGTGTGAATAGCCAACTTAGGCCAAAATCCTAAGTTGGGGGTGTGGTGAAAAGAGAAGGAATGTCAGGAGGTGTAAGAAATCCCCCTTTTGAACAATGGTTTTGGAAAAGATGAAACCCCTCCATGCAAAAAAAGAGAGAAGAGAAACCAAGAAAGAAAATAATAAAAAAAGAGAATAATAAAGTTGTGAAATAAAGTAGTTGAAATTGCAAATTAAATGAGGTATCCGGTAGTTCATATGAAGTTGAATAATAGGGTGGATTATAAGATTGTTTGAAATGTTAAAGAAAAGGAGGAAAGTGATGTGCAGACCATACTTTATGAAGGTAGAAGCCACTAACCTAAATGACCATTCATTGACACTCAGCCCCATTACAGGCCTTGAAAAGACCTTTGTGATCTTGACTGAGCTGAACCGAATGTTGATTGGAAAATAAGGGCAAGCCTATGGGTAAAAGCATGCATGAGTTCATCTTAGTGATTGTGAGAGTTTTATGTGATTCCGAAACTCTAAATTGTTGAAGGATTTTGTGTAATATGGAATCATCTTTGTTGTGAGGGAGTTTGAGTATCTTTGTTAAGCTTGAACTTGCATTTGAAGTAAGTATTGTGAACTTGAGCATGTTTGATGATGGTGAGTCACAATTTGAATCTTTGAGTGCACAAATGAACATTGTATAAGTAATTTGAACCTCTTTGTGTGTATTCATGTTGAGTCTTATGTAGCACTATTTGAAACATCCTTTTTGAACTGCTGATCTTGAATTTTACTTGAGGACATGCAAAATTTTAAGTTGGGGGTGTTGATGAGTCCGAGATTTGGACTCATTGGGAGCTTAGGTTGATAGTTTTTAGTGTCCTCAAGTGCCTAATCTATGCTATAAACTGATGTTAAGACATTGATTTTCAGCATTACAAGCTAAGGAGAGAAGAAAGGACAATAACGAGCATAAAGGAACAAGCAAGCTGAAGAGATGGTGAAAAGTTTATTGCCAAAACCACTCGGCGATTCGCTGAGTGGCTCCTAGCCCGCCTAATTTTATAGTATACCATGTCTGAAATGAGAGGAATTTGGGCGAACTGTGCTCCATATCGACGAGTCACGGAATTAATCAGCGAGAAAAGATTGTACCACCGAAAGCACTAAACGAGCAGTAAAGATGCAAGCAAATTGGCAATCCAAAGGAAGAAAGGGAAGATAGTGGAAGTGATCGGTGATCCCGATATAGAGTGCCTAAAGTTAAAGGCACGTTGGATAAAAACATGAAGAAAAAAGGCGATGGACAAGGGCGATTGGTAAATCGCCGAATGGTCAGCGAAGCCCAATTTTCCTCACCGACCAACCCAAAAAAGTTAAATCTCAGATCAGTATAAATTGAATCTTGGAAGAGAGAGAAGGCATTTAGTCATTGTGGAATTAAATAGAAAGAACAAAAACACTATTCTTGTTGATTTTAAGCAATTTTCGTTAGAGATTGGAAGTGGGTGTTGTAATAGAAAGAAGTATTATTCATTTTCAGACTTGGGAAATCAATACCCAACTAGGAACACGTATTAGGTACTGAATTTTCTTCTTTTATGATTATTAGCTACAACCCCATTCTTGGGTGTTTGACAATGTGATTAATTGTTGAATTTGGCTGAATGAGTGTTAGTTATTATCAATTGTAGTGTTAATTCGAAGTGGGTCTTATTTATTGTTGTGGTTGAATTGCTCTGTTGTATGTTTATTTCATCATGATTTTGTGTTTTATGCTTTCTTGAGAAAGAAGTGTAAAACCAAGGTGATGAATTGACACTCGTAGTCATTGGGTCATGGTGGATTTAGCTCGAGAGAGTGAATCCCAAAACTCATTCTATGTACCTAGCTCGAGAGAATGGGTGTAGTGAGGTTGTGGGCTGGTCTCCATGTTTAGAGCATTGAGGTTCGAGAGAACTCAATCGAAACGAGGTAGTTGTTCAGAACTTAATGTTGAAGTGAATGAAGATAACATGGTCAATGCAATAAGAGTATGACTGTGGGAGCTACTATCAACCAACATAAACCATGTGAGCTAAACGTGGAGTTCAATGTATACGCCCTATCGAGAGGACCCAATAAACCTTGTTAGGGGTATATAGCCATGACTGTGGCTTGACCACTATAATTGATGCCCAACATAAGGGACTTTTGAACCTACGTTGGCACGTAGTTTTGGGACTGTGAGGGTACGCTGGACCCTCGTCCAACTAGGTGCTAAGTCTACTCCCAACTAAATTAAAAACTAAAATGCACTGAAACACTGAGTAGCTCAAAATGCTGACATGCTATCTTGGAATGCATATAATTATGATAAAAGTTTTGGCATTCAATTTGTAATGCATGTATTTCTGACTGAGCTTCCTAGTAAGTATAATTCATCAGTTGATAATTGATACAAGCTACGGTTCTGAATTCTATACACGCAAATTACACTAAATCACCAAGAATCATGTTATTTAGATCATGGGAATTATAACAGCTAAAATCACAATAAATCTTCAAAATTTAGAAACCCTAAGCTGAACAGTTTATGAGAAATTGAAGAACTGACTAAATTCCCGAGACCTAATGGGTTAAAGGAACACACTAGTGAAATCCCACATACATAGTGACTAAATCTACGGAAAATCCTTTAGATTTAGGGGCTGAACTTCGAAGAGCACTCCTGCTTGATCTTGGGAGAAGCGGTCGACATTTCCTCTTCTTTTCTCTCTAAGTTAAGTGATTTTTGGAGAATGACGGTTCTAGGTATTATCTGTCTAGATTATTATGCTTAGAAAAAGTTAAATAAAATAGTTTAGGCATCAAATACTGTAGTTTAACTACCCAATACAAAGGGGAAAAGACAAATGTGACCCTAACTTAAATGCTGCCGAAGTGGATTCAAGACAAACTTCACGAGCTGTCATGATGACCAAGGCCCCGACTAGCAGCTCGTGTGGATGCCCTGCTCGATAGGGCTTCAGTAAAATGAGTATAACTTCTTACATAGAGCTTGGATTTAGCAAACTTGGTGGCGTTCAAAAGAGGACTCAAAGATCTTTAATTTGATAGGTCATGGGCCACCTAATTCATTTTGTAAAGAATGATATGGCTATTTAAGGTTGACCCTAAACTCTAGGTCTAGCAATTACCCTCCATGGATGACTTCACGATCTGTGTGGACCTTCAGAGATTATTTAGATGTCTGTGGTGCTTGACCAGTGACTTTGGGAGGGGGGGGGGGTGAAAACTCACTTAAATTTTGATGAAGTGATTTCAAGACAGGCTTCACGGGCCTTCTAAAGCACCATGACCTGTCAAGTAGGTCGTGAAGATGTTCTGACTGATAGAGCTTCACTAAAACTAGCATAACTTTTTACTCCGTCCTCAAATCAAACAAACTTAGTGGCATTGGAAAGAGGGCTCATAGACCTTTAATTTGATAGGTCATGGGCCACCTAAATCATTTTGTGCTCAAAGATATGATTGTTTGAAGTTGACGAAAACCTCAAAGTCTGTCAAGCCTCTTTCACGAGCCATTTCATCGCACATATGAAGCTCCACAAACCGTCTGGTGGTCCGTGGTCCTTCACATTAGCTATGCTAGTTATGTGCCCTCTAACGGGCCACTTCACGGCTCGTGTGGAGCACCATGTACAGTTTAGTGCCCTGTGGTCTTTCACCTTTTTCTGGGTGCACAACCATGAGTAGGGTGGCAGGTCGTGGTCCTTTTTACAGCTTGTGGACCCCCTTAGTGGTCCATTTGGATTAATTTATTTAAACATTCGCATGAGTATATCTTCTAGGCTTATTGGGGTCTAGTTAGATTTAGTTTAGTTGTACTTAGGTTTACTTTTTCATATGCTTATGTGCCTTCTTTTCATATCAGCTTTGACCTCTACTTGTGTCTAGATTCTATCTTTTCAGATTGTTTTTACCTATCTTGCTCAGTCGGCCTAGGATGCCCACTGTGTACCTTGTTTTGGTACATATGATGCATTCTACATCTTCTTGTGATGTAGGCACTAGTAGTATCTACCAGTGGTGATCATTTGTGTCATCTTTAAAAGTTTGTGGATATCGGTGATGAGGTTGAGCCCTTGGCGTCTTGGATCAGCCTGTCTCCTTCTATATATATATGTTAAATTGTTTTTTTGCGTTTGAGATGGCTTGTTGTGTTCCAGTTTTGTGACTAGTATTTATCTTCTTAGACAACTGTGTACTCGTGACTTCCAAGTCATGAGAGAGTATCTATTGTATTTAGTATTTGGTTTTCTTTTGAATTGTGTCTTTGCTTATTATTAGTATTGTTTATGTTTAGTCCTACCCTTGTACTCACTACTTGTCGTTTTGAGTGTGGGTTGGCTTACCTACTTAGGGGTTATGGTATATTCCATCATGACTCGGGAGGCCGGGTCATGACACTTAGTTCCCTCATATACGCTGGCAAATTTATCATTTGGTAGTTCTGAAGTCCTTTGGTTCGAATGCCATCTTTGTGGCCCATACTTTCTCTTATCTAAAGGTGAATTAGCAGGAGAAAAAGAGATGAATGAGTTTGCTGAAGAAAATGAAACTTTTTGAAAGTTCACTCGATTTGAGGATATGTGGATTTGATGCAATGAATTTTTTGAAGATATGAAGATTTAAAATATGGATTTTTGTAGATATGATTTTTTGAAGATTGTATTAAATTGGAATGATGTATACAATATGTATTAAAAATACATTGTTCCTAGATTATATTGTATTGTTAGTGTATTATAAATTATTCAGGTTGGGATTACTAAAAAGAGAGTGAAGTCTACAATATGTACCAAGAATATATTGTTAATGAGTAAAACATGTATTATACACGTCTTATAGATTGAAGTAAATAAGCACACTCAGATTAGTCATGTTTTTTTTCCACATCACCAATAAACTACAAAATGAATTAAACTTGAATTAAAAATGTATTACACACATACTAAAACTTAATTAGAAGAGAATTAAAATGCATGCAAAATGTAGCAAACGAAAGAGCATTCAATGATTCGTAGACTGAATAAAACTTGTATAAACAATTAATTAGACAAGTAATCTAATCGTGACAAATGAAGAGAGATAATAAACTGTAGAATGATTAAACTAGAATTAAAAATGTATTACAGACATATTAAAGTTGAGCTAGAAGAGAATTAAACATGAATACAAAATATAGCAAATGAAAAAGCATTTTGTGATTAGTAGATTGAATAAAACTTGTATCAATAATGAACTAAACAAGTAATTCAATTGTAACAAATCAACCAATAAATTGAAAACTTAATTAAACTTGTATCAAAAGTGTATTACACAAATAATAAAGTTAATTAGAAGAGAGAATAAAACATGAATTGAAAACGTAGCTAATGAAAGACCGACAGTGATCTGTAGAGTGAATTAAACTAGTATCAACAATGAATTAAGCATGTAATCCAATATCAACAAATCAACCAATAAACTGAAAAATGAATTAATTTTGCATTAAAGTGTATAACACAATATTAAAGTTAAACTAGAAGAGACAATTAAGTATGAATTTAAAACATAACTAACGAAAGACAAGACAATGATGTATATACTCAATTAAACATGTCTTATTCATGATTTAAAGTTGTTTAATATGAGTTATAAATTATTTTGATTTGTACAACTAAGAGCATAAGTAATGTTTGGATAATGCATTAAAAATGTGGTGTGCATGTATTATAAATGTCTTATAAGTGTATTACCTAAATCATTTGGTTGGTATCACTAAGAAAAGAGTGAAGTTTGCAATATGTATTATAAATGTATTGTTCGTGAATAAACTTATATTATATGTGCCTTATAAATTATTTTGATTTCTATCACTAAGAAAATGAGTGACGGTTACAATATGCATTAAAAATATATTGTGCATGTTTTATAAATGTATTACTAGTGTGTTACCTAAACTATTCTTGTTGGTATCACTAAGGAAGGAGTGAAGTGTGCAATATGTATTATAAATGTATTAATAATGAATAAAATATATATTACATGTGTCTTATAAATTATTTTGATTTGCATCACTATGAAAAAGGGTGATATGTGCAATATGTATTACAAATTTATTGTGCATATATTATAAATGTATTACAAATGTGTTACCTAAAATATTTTGGTTGATATCACTAAAAGGGGAGTGAAGTATTCAATATATATTATAAATATATTGTTCATAATTCTGATACATTTTCAAAGCAATTATGAAACATATCTAATACAACTTTAATAAAATTGCAATACAATTCTGTAAATCTCATCTTTTTCCGAGCTCCAGTCTAATATATCCCCTAAATCAATTCTAAGATTAACCAAACCCTCTTAAAATTGAGATATAAACTCCGAACAATATTTTCAATTATTTGTACGAACAACCTATCCAAACTAATCACAAATTCGTTAAACTCAAGTAGTGAATTCTAAATTTGAAGCTTTATAAGGATCATCGATGAACTCTTGAGGCTTCAATTTTAGAGATTTAAAATTCCTAGTTGAGAACATGATTTTGTATAAAGTTTCAGTCTTTCGGTTTCTTTTCTTGTCGTGTGTTTTGGGTGAAAATCGTGAATTATGGGCAAAAATTTATTTGAGAATAGTTCTTTAAATTAAAATTTCAAAGAAGAATAAGAAAAAGAACAATAAAAAGAAGAAGAGGAAGAGGAGGAAGAGCAAAAATGCAGAAAAAGAGGGAAAGAGGTGAAGATAGATGGGGCTTCCATTGTACAGTTTTTTTAAATTTTGAAAAATGATATATTTATTTAGAGAAATTTTATTGCCATAGATGGTAAATATTTCTTCATATAGAATATTTATATTATTTACACCCTTTTTAGTCCACCAAACAATTATCCAATATAAATTTCAAGAAAAATCTAAATACCTGAAATATCCTTTATTGTCCTAAATCAAATAGGGTTTCATTTCCTTGTACATTGGTGTCTCTCTTTCCTCTTTTATTTTCTTCCATTTTTTGAGAAAAAGTAATGAGCTTTACCAACTATGGATAAAGATTTTGTCCCATTTTTGTGAGAATGCCTTTTCAATTACGTGAAGCCTACAACTTACAAGTCTGCCCAAAAGCTTCCCCCAATGATCATCTTTTCATATTTTTTTGATCAATTTGAAAAAATCAAAAAGTTAATCCTGCCCAAAACTGAAAGGCCTTAACTTTTTGCCTTGCGTTAAGAGTTCATTTAGAAAAAAAATTCAACCGCTTCTTTCACCCATAAGCTTCATAAAAAAATGTATGTTCTTTTACATTTGTCCTTCTCTGTTGGCATTAGGTTTAACTTACTCAAGTTAGTCTTGCTTTCATTTGACAAAATGGTGTAGATCTCGAGGTCGAGATCCCCAGTTCATTGCCTGATGTGCCGTGAAATCGTGGCACATTGGATGCTTAATAACTATGAACTAATACTGGAATTAAGTGAAATTTTGGATAATTTGATGGGTTTGTTAAATGTTTAGGCATAATTTGGGTTGTAGAGAAGAGTAGAAAAAGAAGAAAAACTGATGTTGACCAAGTGAAGTTCACAACCAACTTCATGGACCGTTAACTTTATTACGGTCCGTGGTTGAGTTCGTGAAAGTGAGGCAGTGATGGGTCTTGAGAAGATAAAGAGCAGGAGAAGCCAAGTGAAGACCATGGAGGGTTCTACGGGACGTAGTCCTCACCACGGACCGTGGAACCTGTCATGAAGCTGAACCAGTTTGAAAGCAAGAAAGAGTTGAAAGACGGTTGAAACCCAAGTGAAGACCATAGGTGACCTCACAGGCCGTAGTCCTCACTACAGACTGTGGTAGCTCTCGTGATGAATTTTACAGTGACCAAGTTTGAAGACCCACTTTTGGGAAGCTCCAAGGCAAGATCACAAAGGGCTTCACGGACCGTGAAGCCCATGACGGGTCGTGGTAGTGGCAGTGAAAAGGCCTGACAACTCAGTCCTAATTCGATTAGGACTCATTTTAAACATTCTATTTTGAATTACTTTAGGTCATTTTGAAAATTATTATTCATTATCATATGTTTTACGATGAAGAACAGAGCATTATTCTTAGATTTTGATTTTTTGATTTTTGATTATTGCTATCAGTTGGAAATTCGGATTCAGACTATCACATTATGAAAGTGATTGTTGATTTGTTAATTAATTTCGTAAGTCTTTCTCAATATGCTTTCATCCGTAATTACTATTTTTTTACGTGAAAGCATGAGTAGCTAAATACCACGACTGGGGTTGTGGGATCCTTGACGATGTTCTAGTTACGATTTTGTAAAATGAGAAAAGGGTAGTCTGTGTTTACATTCTGTAGTTTTTAGCTTTCAATATCATTTTCATCTAGTGAGTGCATGCATTAGATGAGCCTGTATCTGGTATTTGTTCGAGAGAAAAATACCTGTTAGGAAAAAGGCTGAACTAAATTATCTAATTAGAGTTAAAGCTTGAGTTCGAGAGAAAAGATCTTTAACACCATATCATTTTATGCGAGGGTCAATGTTAGTAAAACTCCAGCGTCGAGAGAAAATGAGTGATAATTATCTGATTTGGCTGATAAGTGTCAGTTAAATTTAACTCGCCGTGATTTTGTAAACATTGATTTGCTTGATGCTCGTTTACGGAAGAACACTTGAACTAAATTTATAGTGAACACAATCCTGGTTTCTCTTAATTAACTTAATCAACCTTATAACGAAATAGTCTGTTAGTCGTGAATTTAGATTTTGACTGCAAGTTTGGTAATTATAACATTTCCACAAAACCCAATTTACTTTCCGTTGTTATTTGTTTAGGAGAGAATAACAACATTCGAATAAACACGATAGTGAAACCTTTTCTGTATTGAAATTCTCTGTGGGATTGACCTTAACTCTAGTTGAGTTCTGTAAATTGACATCGACCGTTTATGCTTCTTATTTGAAGTGTAAGTTTGGACGTAGCAAATTTTAGCGCCGCTGCTGGGGAATTTCAAATTCAGAAGTGTTATACTAGCTTTTATTCAATTGTAGTTATATTTCCTAATTTTATGTTTTGTTTGGTGTTTGTGTCTTTTTCAGGAGAGTCATATTGTGCATGCCCAACACTAGAAGCAAAGAAGCCCCATTGCTTCCTTATGACCCTGAAGTTCAGAGAACTCTTCGAAAGATGGTTAATGCACAAGAACTAGAGGCTCAGAGACACAGGCTGGGAATAGAAGCTGAGATTGATGCTGCAAGGAATGTACATCAAACTGTAGGAATCAATCAACCTAGGCCAGGTGTCCAACAAAATGCTGGAATCAATCAACTTAGGGTAGTAGATGAGAACAGAGGGGTGGAAGGAGTAGTCCATCCCCAATGCCAACTAATAGCCCCAAGGGGTAGAGCTCAGCATCCAGCTCATATGATATACGAAGAAGATAATGCTGACTTGGATGGAGATGGAGCCACTACAGCCATTATGTTACCTACACTATCACTAGGTGTTAAGTTCACAATCACTAACACCATGATCCAATTGTTGAACCTGAAAGGTATGTTTAGTGGTGCTTCTGGTGATGATGCAAATCAACACTTGATGAATTTTGTGGCAATCTGTAAGTCACAAGAGATTTCTAGGGTCAACCAAACAATAATGAGGTTGAGGCTGTTTCCATTGTCGCTTATTGGAGAGGTGACTAACTGGTTGAATGAGATGCCAGATGACTCCATCCGAACATGGAATGAGTTGAAGGAAACCTTCCTGGAACGATTCTTCCCATAATCAAAAGAGCTGCAGATGAAGGACGAGATTAGTACACACAAGCAGTTACCAGGAGAGGCAATGCATAATACTTGGTGGAGGTTCAACCAAAAGCTGAAGAAATGCCCCAACCATGATCTTACCGAAAGACATCTTAAACAGGCCTTTTATAGGTCTCTGAATTATATTACTAAACCTGTTGTTGATGCAGTTTGTGGAGGCTCATTTATGAGGAAGTCATTTGCGGAAAGCATGCAACAATTGGATGAGGTCTCAAAGAACAACATAGCATGGTATACTAGAGATGCCGAGATAGGAGAGCTTGGGTATACATTTGAGCTTTCAACTGAACAGAGGAGGAGAGAAGAAGAAAGGGACCAAGACATGGCACATATGAGGACTCAAATAGATCTGCTCACAAAGAACATTGTCGCCAAGTCTGAAAAGGTGAATGCTGTGGGGTAGCAAAACAAGTATGAGGATCAGGATCATGACCTTGATGAGAGAGCTAACTACTTGGGGAACCAAGGGGGTTTCCAAAATTATAACTCTGGAAATCAGGGTTACAATTCTTGAAACGCAGGTCGGAACTATGCTAGGGATGATCAGTATGATAGGCCATCAAATAGAGATCAAGGAAACTAGCAAAACAGAGATGGGTATATGAATGATCGCAGTGGTGTTTATGTTCCCCAAGGCAATACAGACCGGGCAGGTGGTAGTTCTAGCCGATCTAACCTGGAAGATATGATGGCTAAAGTACTCCAGAAGGTTGAATCAATTGATGCAGGGGTAAAAGAAATGAGAGGTGATTTCTCAAGCATGAGTCAGTTGGTGGACTCTCACACCACCTCCATTAAACAAATTCAGCAGTAGTTGGGGCAACTCTCAGCCTCATTGAATCAGAGGAAGAATGGATCATTACCAAGTGACACCATTCAGAATCCCAAGAAGGATGGGCACTGCATGACCATCGCTACCAGGAGTGGTAAAGTACTTACTAACCCTATGTCTGCAGGTACCAAACATGAATAGGTCTTGAAGTAAGCTGACAGAGATGAGAGTGAAACTGTACAGGTAGATGACTCAAAGGAGGTTCAGTATAAATCACAACCCACAAGAAGAAAAGAGAAAGTGGTCAAGGAAAATCTGCATTTACAACAGATTCCTAAACCACCTCCTCCTTTCCCTCAAATACTAAGAAAGAAAGCTGAAGATGGGAAGTTTACAAAATTCATTACCATGTTGAAGCAGCTTTCAGTAAACATTCCATTGGTGGATGCTCTGGAGCAGATGTCAGGATATGCCAAGTTCATGAATGACTTAGTTATAAAGAAAATAGTTGTAAGTCTTGATTTTACTAATGATGTTCACCATTGTAGCGCCATTGCTACGAGGTCTCTGGTTCATAAAAAGGAAGACCCAAGTGAATTCACCATTCCATGCACCACCGGGTCAATCAGCTTTGCAAAAGCATTGTGTGATCTAGGAGCCAACATCAACTTGATGCCACTAGCCATCTACAATAAACTGGGATTGGGAGTTCCAAGACCCACCACAATGAGGTTGATGATGGCTGATAGGTTAGTTAAGCGGCCTATGGGAGTCTTATGTGATGTACTTGTGAAGGTGTACACCTTGATTTTTTCAGCTGACTTCCTGATCTTGAATTACGAGGTGGACTTTTAGGTCCCCATTATTTTGGGAAGACCTTTTTGGCCACAGGAAGAGGTTTGGTGGATGTTAAAAGAGGAGAGTTGAACTTCAGACTCAACAAGGATGAGGTAAAGTTCAATATATGCAGGTCAATGAAACAATCCAATGATATGAATGTGGTATCTGCAATAGAGGTGGTTGTTGATGAGGACATCAGGGTACCATAGAAGAGAGGATGGCTGTTGAAACATTAGCTACAGTGCTGATGAACTTTGATGCTGATTTCCGGTCTGACTATATAGAGGCCGTGAATGCTTTGCAGGGTATGGGAGCACACTCATATGCTGCAAAGAAACTGGGCCTGGACTTGAAAAATAGGCCAAGCCCTCCAACAAAACCATCCATTGAGGAGCCACTGGTGCTGGTACTGAAACAGTTACCCAGTCACCTCAGGTATGTATTTTTGGGTACTAATTGATGCTTATCGTGACCAACGACACTAACCTATGATTCGAGTGTCTACTATTGTCGATAGTATTGTAACCAACTAAAGGTTCAGGTCATGTCCCAAGGGAGTGGTTTTGAGAATTTATAGAAAAATAAAATTTAGTTCTAACTAGTCGTAGCTAAAGATATTAACAATTAAAAAAATGGTAAATTAAAGGGGGTGACACAAAAATGTCAAATATCAATTTGGGGTTTTTGTCACAATTAGTAAAAACAAGAAAAATAGCAAGAAAATCAAGTATGGGTAAGTATTCTTGGGGTGTGACCGCAATACAAGTTGAGATAAGTAGTTGGGTACATGCTTTTGAAAGGAAATTTGCAAGATAATAGTGACTAGGCTAAGCTTTAAATGGAAATAAGTTCCCTCTCGGGCAACTTACCCCGTTTCAAATGCGTTCCTCTCGGACACCCATTTGCCGCATGAAGAGCAGCGTATGTCGTACCCCACTCACTCTCTCAAGCTGAGTGTTAGCATATGGGACTAGGTCTCACCCTCTCGAGCTAAACCTCATGTCAACCCACTCCTTAGGCCATTGGTCTAGTGGTCTTGGTTTCGCGACCTCCCTTTCGGGCAAGCCGAAAACACATGGGTGGCCTTGTATTTGAAACTATAAAACCTTTAGGTTAAACCACAACCACTAGGTGAAACCACCATTAAACTACATCTAGCCTATTAGCTAGCAAGACCCAACAATAATATCAACACATATTTGGTAAACCATACCCCAAGAATGGGGGTTTTTACCCATACATCAAGAAATAACAAAATACACCTAAAATGATAATGAAATAAAATGGGTATAAGAAATTAAACCTTGATTTAAGCAAAGGAAGAAAAATGGAGAAGACCCACTTCCAACTTGCGGAAGATGAAATCCTTCTTTCTTCATGTCTCCCAAAAACCCTCTCCAAACTTGATAGAAAATATTCAAAAAGTACTATTCTATTCTGGAAATTAAAATATATATTCGACTCATTAAAATTAATAACAATTTTAGTAGTTATAGACTACAGAAAATAGCGCTGGCGGATCTTTCGAAGAAGTTAGTCGATAACGCCGAATGACTCGGCGATTCGCCCTTCTTCTGTTTCATCGCCTTTTCATGCTTGCCTTCAGTACCTCACGTTCTGGACCATTGGGCGGTATAGTACTACTTCACGGATCTATTCGGCGGAACATCGACTGTTCCTTTCATCGTCTTTTTGATCCTGCTCCTTCAGGGCTTCGCGTACTGGAACAAAGGGCGGAGTGCGCTTGGCGATGCTCAGGCTTCAGCTTCTTCGTTCTTTTCAGCTTTTTTGTTCCTTTTTGTGTGTAATTGTCCATGCTTCCACTAAAACTTCAAATACCTGAAACTTAAGAGTTTTCATCAAATATTGAGACAAAATAATCATTTGAGGACACTATTTCTTTTAAAAATAAAGCCCTAAATGAGTCCAATTTGTGGACTCATCAACACCCCCAACTTAAACTTTTGTTTGTCCTCAAGCAAACTCAACTTCAGCCATTCTACAAGGTGTCTCAAATAGTGCTACACAAGACTAAATCATGAATGTACACAACAAGACCCAAACTACTTATGCGAAGATTCAATTTTGCAGTCAAAGATTCAAGCTGTGACACACCACTACCCAAAGATTCTCATGCTCGCAATACTTGCTACTTGTGCAAGTTCAAGCTCAACAAAAAGTATCTAAATGCCCTCACATAAATAATGATTCCTCGTTCACACAAAGACGTTAATCAATTAAAGACCAGGAATCAGATGCAACGCTCACAGTGAAAAAGAGGAACACAATTCATGTTTTCACCCATAGGATTGCCCTTATATTCCAATCGACTTTTAATTCGGCTTACTCAAGATCAAAAAGGTCTTTCTAAGGTTTGTATTGAGGATGAGTGCAAAGGTATGGTCATTTAGGCTCAGTGACTTTTTCATCCTCGTGAGGTGTGGTGTTCTCAAAGCATTCCCTTCTTCTCCTTTATCGATTCTTTTTATAGTGCTTCTAAGTCACATTTTTATTCACCTTCATGGATTGCGTGGAAACCCGATTTCATTCGTACTTTATTTCACATTTTTTTTTCTTTTTAATTGAAGAGGTTTCCACTTATGCAATACCATGGGTTAGGAGAGGACTTTTTATTGCACTTCTTGACTTCTCCTTTTTCTTTTAACCACACCCCCAACTTAGGCTTTTGGCCTAAGTTGGCTATTCACTAAATCTCAACGTAAGAGGATTATAGGTAGTGGGTCAAGTAAGGTCTAAGGTTCATCAAGGTTCTTCCAAAGAAAGGTAGGGCTCAAAGGGTGTTCAAAAGAGTTTCACACACTCATGGGTAGGCAACAAAAGAGGTATATGTCAAATTTGGCTCACACTCTTTAAAGTTGCCTAAGATCATTTCAAGAGGACACCTTTCTAAATCAATTAGACTAACATGGAAAATTCTAGGTTTATTCATGCATGGTTCAAAGTAAGCTAATCACACAAGGCATCGACACTTAAGTCAAACAAGACTACACACTTTCACTAGTGTGCAACGGTCATTACAAGAGAATCAATTCGGTAAATGGCTAATCACAACGAGATGGAAATATTTCTCATATTGCCTATTCAACTTCATTTGGCCTCATCTTAGCCGTACATTCATGTTCGTTCAATTGAGAGCACTATTCAAGTCATCGGTATTGATCGAAATCGAGACTTAAATTTTTGCAAAAGAACTGCCACATTCACTTCACGAGGGGTGGCAAAAATGTGTGAAAAATTCAAAATATTTGGAAGGGTCAAAATCATTTTGCAATTAAAAGTAAACAGAGCCACAAGCTCAAACAGTAATACAGAATTCAATAGGCAAAAGAAAGAAAGACAGAAAGGTGAAGAAGAGATCCTGGTTATGCAGTTGCTCCATCTGTCATGTCATCAGTCCAGTTTTACAGAATATCTTGGCGATTCACTGAGTGAGCACTCGACTCGCTGAGTTTTACAGAATCTGCAGTCATTGTAAAGATCCAAACGACAGTTTTCATCGAGATCGCTAAAATTGTTGGTGAATCGCAGATAATCTCCAAATCTCATCGAGTTTAATAGACTTCAGTGTTTACGATGTTCTGAGTCAAACGGCGGATAAGGTCGGATTCGCCGACCCCTTCGGTGACTCGCCGACAGGATCTATTGCTTGCCATCCTTCATTCATTTTAGTACTTTCACCCGCACAAATAACATACCATTTTATTATAGGGAAATAAGTACTGACAATAATAAAAGTAAAGCAATTACAGGGATTTTGGGTTGCCTCCCAAACAGCGCCTTAGTTAACGTCGCGGCACGATGCAGCAGCGCCTTCAGGCGTCTTCCAAATATACCACTTCAACCAACAAAATCTCTTGACAATCTCCCAGATACAATTTCAGACGTTTACCGTTCACTATAAATGGAGGTCCTTCGTGATCTTTAATTTCTATGGCACCATTGATGAATACTCCCGTTACTCTAAATGGTCTAGACCAATTGGATTTGAGCTTTCTGGGGAAGAGTCTAAGTCACGAGTTGTATAGAAGAACCTAATCTCCTACCTTGAAGTCTTGCTTGAGTATCCGAGCATCATGCCATTTCTTCATCTTCTCCTTATAGATGGCTGAACTTTCATTTGATCTGAGTCTAAATTCATCCAGTTCGTTCAGCTGCTCTTTCTCTCCCTTGAAGTTTTAACCAGTCCAAATTTAAAGCTTTCAATGCCTATAATGCTTTGTGTTCTAACTTAACGGGTAGATGACAATCCTTACCGTAAACCAACTGATATGGAGACATCCCGATAGATGTTTTGTAAGCAGTCGGATATGCCCATAGTGCATCATCGAGTTTCCTAGACCAATCAGTTCTATTGACATTTACTATCTTAGCCAAGATGCTTTTGATTTCCTGATTCGACACTTCGACTTGGCCACTTGTTTGGGGATGATATGGGGTTGCCACTTTGTGTTTCATCCCATATTTACTCAGTACGGTTGAGAGCCACTTATTGCAAAAGTGAGATTCCCCATCAATTATGATTGCTCTCGGAGTGCCAAATCTTGCGAAGATGTAGCGTTTCAGGAATTGGACAATGCTTTTTTCCTTCGTTGTTTGGAAGTGCGGTGGCTTCCACCCATTTGGAAACATTATCCACAGCCACCAAGATATATTTATTTCCAAACGAGCTCACAAATGGGCCCATGAAATCAATTCCCCATACATTGAATAGCTCAACCTCTAAAATAGGAGTGAGAGGTAATTCATCTCTTCTAGACACTCCGCCTTGCTGCTGACATTTAGATCATTTCTCTGCAAACTCATGTGCATCCTTGTAGAGTGATGGCTAGTAATATCCACTCTGGAGAACTTTAGCGGCAGTGCGAACACCAGCATGGTGACCTCCCTCTGGAGATGTATGGCAAGCATGGATAATTCGTACCACTTCTTCTTCAGGAACACACCTTTTGATGACATAGTCAGCACACTCTCGAAACAAGTATGGTTGGTCCCAAAAGTAATTTTTAACATTGAACAGGAATCTTTTATGTTGGTAAAAGGTCAACTCATCCGGCATCAGCCCACACATAATGTAATTTGCAAAATCTGCATACCATGACGTATGTTTGAGGGATATTGCACACACCCGTTCATATGGGAAAGAGTCATATATGTCAACCTCATGCTCGACATTCTCCCTTGCTTCCAGCCTTGATAAATGGTCAGCCACTTGATTTTCGCATCCTTTTCGATCTTTACCTCGAAATCAAATTCTTGTAATAGTAGTACCCACCTAATCAATCATGGTTTTGGATCTTTCTTTTCCATTAAATAACAGAGTGCATCATGATCAGTGTGTACGATTACTTTGGTGCCTAGCAGGTATGCCCTGAATTTTTGAAATGCATAGACTACTGCAAGCAACTCTTGTTCGGTGACTGTATAATTTTGTTAGGAACTATTAAGAGTCTTGCTTGAGTAGTAAATTGGATGAAATAGTTTGTTGCGCTTCTGCCCCAACACAACCCCTAGTGTCATATAGCTGGCATCACACATTAACTCAAAAGATTCAGACCAATTGGGTCTGATGATGATTGGGGTGGATATTAGTTTCTCTTTCAAACACTGAAATGTTTCCATACAAGCATCATTAAAGTGAAATTTCACTTCCTTCTCTAGAAGTTTACATAATGGGAGTGCAATCTTTGAGAAATCTTTAATGAACCTTCTGTAAAATCCTGCATGCCCTAAGAAGCTGCGAACACCCTTTACTAAAATAGGCGGGGGTAATTTCTCAATGACCTTAATTTTTTCCTCGTCAACCTCCAGCCCCTTTTGTGACACCTTATGCCCAAGAACAATACCTTCTTTTACCATAAAGTGACATTTCTCCCAATTCAGAACCAAATTCATTTCAACGCATCTTTGGAGTACCTGTTCTAAGTGAGTCAAGAATTCTTCGAACATATCCCCTACGACTTAGAAGTCGTCCATAAACACCTCCATAGAGTCTTCGACCATATATGCAAAAATAGACAGCATTCAACGTTGAAATGTTGTTGGGGCATTACATAGCCCGAATGGCATTCTTTTGAATGCGAAAGTTCCATAAGGGCAAGTGAAAGTGGTTTTCTCTTGATCTTCCTGCGCATTTGAGATTTGGTTGTAGCTGGAGTACCCATCAATAAAATAGTACCACCCACTTTCTGATAACCGGTCAAGCATCTGATCCATAAAAGGCATCGGAAAATGGTCTTTCTTGGTCCATGAGTTATGCTTTCGGTAGTCCATGCATACTTTCCACCCAGTCACTGGGCTTCTTTGCACAAGTTCTCCTTTTGTATTCAGGACTATGGTTATGCCTCCCTTTTTCGGGACACATTGCACCGGACTTACCCACTTACTATCTACAATAGGGTAGATCACCCCTGCATTTAGCCACTTGATGATTTCCTTTATTACCACCTCTTGCATTGGGGGGTTAAATCTCCGTTTATGTTCTACACTAGGCTTGCATTCATTGTTGAGCCGTATTTTATGAGTGCAGATGCCAGGAGGAATTCCTACTATATTGGCTATTGTCCATCCAATAGCTTTTATGTGTTTCTGCAGTACTTCAATGAGCAATTTCACCTGTCTTTCAAGAAGATTGGCGGCAATGATTACCGGTAGAGTATTATTGGCTCCTAAGAAGGCATCTTTGAGATGAGAGGGTAGGACTTTTAACTCCAGATTCGGTGGTTCTTCTGTTGATGGTTTAGCAGGGGGACTTTCTCTATTTTTTAGATCGATATCCAATTTGATTGGATTCCTTGAATATGCTCCTAATCCTGATAAAGCAGCTACCACTTCCTCGTAACCCTGAACTTCGAAATCAGTATAATTAGCAAGCACAGATTCAAGGGGCTCATTCTTGTGCATTAAATGACTCACACTTGCCATTACTTTGTCTATCACATTCTCAGAGGACACCACATGAATGTTAATTGGTTGCTTCATGGACTTACATATATTGAAGGTCACCTCATCATCATTCACACGGAGCTTCAATTTTCCGCTTTCAACATCCACCAATGCTCTCCCTGTAGTTAAGAATGGCCTTCCCAAAATAATGGGATTTTCAGCATCGATCTCACAGTTCAGAATTACAAAATCAGCTGGAAAGATGAATCGATCCACATTTACCAATATGTAATTGAGTATTCCGACTGGGTGCTTGATTGATCGATCGGCCATGAGGAGTCTCATTGTAGTTGCCTTTGGTTCACCCAAACCAAGTTGCTTGTATATTGCATAGGGTTTCAAGTTGATATTTGCCCCTAAGTTGCACAAGGCATTAGCAAATTGGAGCATGCCAATCGTGCTTGGGAATGTGAATGCTCTAGGATCTTCTCTATTAGTGACTAAATCATTTGTCATAATTGCACTCCAACTATGGGGCACCTCAATTGTTTCATATTCCAAGCTCCTTTTCTTTGTAACCAGTTCTTTAATGAATTTGGCGTATCCCAACATTTCAAACTATGCTTCTACCAGAGGAAGGTTGATTGATAAGCTCTTGAATACTGACAATTTTTTTTTGAACTTCTCATCTTCATTATTCTTTTTCAAACATTGGGGAAATGGTGGGGGTATCTTGGGTAAAGGATATATGACTTTTGGAACTTGAACTTGTTGATCTGCTTCCTCCTGTGGTTCTTTAGTAAGGCTTTGTTGAATAGGAAAATATGTTCCTCCACACCTTGACGCTCTTCATGTTTTTGAGGATCCTCATCTTCCATCATATCCCCTATTTCCACCTTACCGCTGCGGGTAACCACATCCATCTCTCTTTCAATATAGTCCATGGGTGTTTTGAATGTTAATTGAGCTGATAACAAACTCAATTTACCTTCCAACATTTTGATGGCATCAACATGAGAATTTACTTTATTGTTCAACGATGAAAAGTCATCTTTCATTCCTTTTAGTAGATCATCAGAGCTCTCAACTTTATCAAGTATGCGCGATAACAAATCAGCTACCCGAGGACTACTGCACTCCCTTTAGATTTCGGGCTGTCACTCAAGTAAATATAGTCCTCCTCCTGACCATCCTGCTCAGCCCAATCTTGCGAATATCTCCCTGGTTCTTCTCCTCTATAATAGCTCCAACCTTGATTCCCACCCCTCGGTAAATAGCGCTTATGGATACCCTCATCGTATCTTCTGGAGTTCCAACCTTGATTCTCCCCCAGTCTTGAGTAACCAAAAGAAGAACCCTCATCAACTCGAAATACCCCACGTGTCCCCTTCATATGTTCTTGTAGCATTTCCATTTGAGATAACATCTTCTTGATGTTTTTGTCCCTTTCCCTTTCTTTTTCGACCTATTCTTGCGTTAATCGAAAGCATAGTGGGGAGACTTGATCATCTTTAGTATACCATGTTTGGTTTACTTTAGTCATACCATTTTGGAGAAATGAGGCTACTTCAAATGATTGTAACATTATTCCTCCTTGCACCAATTGATCAACTATTCCTTTATTCACCGAGTCTAGACTACGGTAGAAGTATTGGAGCAGCAACTCACCTGGTAGCCCATGCGTTGGGAAATTACACAATGATCTTTTGAACCTTGTCCATGACTCGTGAATTGGTTCACCCTCATATTGCTTGAAATTCTGGATATCGTCCCTCAGCTTCATCATTCTTGATGGAGGAAAGAATATTTTGTGAAATGCCATAACCAACTCCTCCCATGATCTGATGGAGTTGTTCGGGCGCTCAATCAACCATTTAGTGGCTCCCCCAGTTAACGAAAATGGAAATAAGCAAAATCGTATGGATTCTTGAGATAGGCTCTTGAATGATAAAGGGGTGCACACTTCCACAAAGCTTTGAACATGATCGTGTGGATCTTAATGCTCCAACCCTCCAAATAAACCTCTCGAATGTATGAGTTGGAGTGTTGCACTGGTAACTTCGAACATTACATTCTCGTCAGCTTGTGGCATGTAAGTTTCACCCATCTCGCCCACGCCAACAGGGTGATAAACACTATTAGCATCATTGATGTCGTCTCGATGAAAAACACCACTTGCTGAGTGGCCCGCTTGGTAGCTATTGTCCCCGTTTGTACTCATATGGCCTGTTGTGGCACCCAAATACTCAAAACAAAACTGAAAATTAAATAAGTAAATTACAACTAAAAAAACAAAAATTCTACTAATCTAAGAATTCTCAAATAACACCACTCCCCGGCAGCGGCACCATTTTGATGCTTATCGTGACCAACGACACTAGCCTGCAGTTCGAGTGTCTAGGATCGTCGATAGTATAGTAACCCAACTAAAGGTTCGAATTGTGTCCCAAGGGATTGTTTTGAGAATTTATAGAAAAATAAAATTTAGTTCTAACTAGTCGTAGCTAAAGATATTAACGATTAAAAATATGGTAAATTAAAGGGGGTGACACAAAAGTGTAAAATATCAATTTGGGGGTTTTGTCACTATTAGTAAAAACAACAAAAATAGCAAGAAAATCAAGTATGGGTAAGAATTCTTGGGGTCTGACCGCAATACAAGTTGAGATAAGTAGTTGGGTACATGCTTTTGAAAGGAAATTTGTAAGATAATAGTGACAAGGCTAAGCTTTAAATGGAAATAAGTTCCCTCTCGGGCAACTTGCCCTGTTTCTAATGCGTTCCTCTCGGACACACATTTGCTGCATGAAGACCAGCCTACACCTTACCCCACTCACTCTCTCGAGCTGAGTGTTAGGATATGGGACTAGGTCTCACCCTCTCGGGAAGAACCTCATGTCGACCCACTCCTTAGGCCATCAGTCTAATGGTCTTGGTTTCGCGACCTCCCTCTCGGCAAAGTCGAAAACACATGAGTGGCTTTGGATTTGCAACAACAAACCCTTTAGGTTAAACCACAACCACTAAGTGAAATCACCATTAAACTACATCTAACCTATCAGCTAGCAAGACCCAACAATAATATCAACACATATTTGCTAAATCACACCCCAAGAATGGGGTTTTCAGCCACACATCAAGAAATAACAAAATAAACCTAAAATGATAATGAAATAAAATGGGTATAAGAAATTAAACCTTGATTTAAGCAAAGGAAGAAGAATGGAGAAGACCCACTTCCAACGTGGGGAAGATGAAATCCTTCTTTCTTCAAGTCTCCCAAAAACCCTCTCCAAAATTGAGAGAAAATATCAAAAAAGTACTATTTTATTCTAGAAATTAAAATAAATGTTTGAATCTTTAAGATTAATAACAAGTTTAGGATTTATATACTGCAGAAAATAGCACTGGCGGATCTTTCGATAAAGTTAGTCGATAACGCTGAATGACTCGGCGATTCGCCCCTCTTCTGTTTCATTGCCGTTTCATGCTTGCGTTCAGCACTTCACGTTCTGGACCATTGGGCGGTATAGTACTGCTTCGCGGATCTATTCGACGAAACGCCGACTGCTCCATCACCTTTTTTATCCTGCTCCTTCAGGGCTTTGCGTACTGGAACAAAGGGCGGAGTGCGCTTGGCGATGCTTAGGCTTCAGCTTCTTCGTTCTTGTCAGCTCTTTTGTTCCTTTTTGTGCGTAAGTGTCCATGCTTCCACTAAAACTTCAAATTCCTGAAACTTAAGAGTTTTCATCAGATATTGAGATAAAATAAGCATTTGAGGACACTATTTCTTTTAAAAATAAAGCCCTAAATGAGTCCAATTTGTGGACTGATCACTTATAACACTTTACATATGATCTTGGCTGCAGATTTAAATGAAGAGCAGGAGTAGAAGGTGATCAAGATGTTGAGAAGGTACAAATGAGCAATTGGGTAGACCATTCCTGATATAATTTGAATACCTCCTGGTTTATGTACCCACAAGATTCAGCTTGAGGAGGACTGTAGCCCAAGCATTGAACATCAGCGAAGGCTAAACCCACCTATGCAAGAGGTGATTAAGAAAAAGATAATAAAGTGGGTAGATGCTGGGGTGGTCTATCCCATTTCTGATAGTCACTGGGTTAGTCCAGTGCAATGTGTGCCCAAAGAGGGTGGTATGACTGTGGTGGCAAATGCCAAGAATGAGTAAGTCCCACAGAGACCATTCACTGGATGGCGAGTCTGTATGGACTGCAGGAAGTTGAACAAGTGGACTTTGAGGGATCACTTCCCCATGCCTTTCATGGACCATATGCTTGATAGGTTGGCAGCTAAAGGCTGGTATTGTTTCTTAGATGGATATTTTGGCTACAACCAGATATCAATTGCTCCTCAAGATCAATTAAAGACCACTTTCACATGTCCTTATGGCACCTTTACATTTAAACGCATGACATTAGGACTATGTAATGCACTAACAACATTCCAAAGGTGTATGATGTCTATCTTCTCGGACATGGTTGAGGAAACTCTAGAGGTATTTATGGACATTTCTCTATTATAGGTGATACTTTTGATGACTGTTTGTTGAATTTTAGCAAGGCTTTACAGAGATGTGAGGAGGCCAACCTAGTACTGAATTGGGAGAAGTGCCATTTTATGGTAAAGGAGGGCAAAGTCTTGGGACACAAAGTTTCAAAGAAGGGGATAGAGGTCAATAAGGCCAAGATTGAGGTGATTGAAAAGTTACCTCCGCCAATCTGTGTGAAGGCTGTTAGAAGCTTTCTAGGCCACGCTGGGTTCTATAGGCGTTTCATCAAGGACTTCTCCAAAATTGCACACCCTATGTGCAAGCTTTTGGAGAAGGAGGTAAAATTTGTCTTTGATGAGGCATGTGTCAAAGCATTGGACTGCCTAAAGGAAAAGCTGATTTCAACACAAGTGATCATTGGCCCAGACTGGTTGAAACCAATTAACGTAATGTACGATGCTAGTGGGACAACATTAGGAGTTATATAGGGGCAGAAGTGCAACAAGATGTGTCATCCAATTTACTATACTAGTAAGTCGTTGAATGGGGCACAACGAAATTACACAGTCACTGAACAAGAACTATTGGTGGTGGTCTATGCGTTTGAAAAGTTTCGAGCTTACCTGCTGGGCACTAAGGTGATAGTTCATACAGACCATGCTACCTTGAGATATCTCACGACAAAGAAAGATGTCAAACCTAGGCTGATCCGAGGGGTACGGCTTCTCCAAGAGTTTGAGTTTGAAATGAAGGGCATGAGAGGTTGTGAGAACCAAGTCACTGATCACTTGTCTAGATAGGAGGCTGCAAAGAAGGAAGAAATTGAGCAGATATTAGCTGCTACTCTTGACCTTATTCCTTGGTTTGCTGACTATGCTAATTTTCTAGTTAGTGAAGTGATGCCTAAGGGGCTGACATATCAGCAAAGGAAAAGGTTCCTGCATGATGTGGGCAAGTATTTTTGGGATGAATCGTATATGTAAAGGGTGTGTGCTGACAACACAATTAGGCAATGTGTTCCGAAAGCCTAACTGTTGCATATTTTGGAGGCCTGTCACTCATCTCTAGTTGGTTGTCATCATGGTGGTGATCGAACAGCCCACAAGATACTTTAGTGTGGGTACTACTAGCCCACAATCCATCAAGATGCAGTGGACATAGTAAGGAGTTGTGATGTGTGCCAGCAGCAAGGGGAAATCTCTCGGCGCCATGAGTTACCCATGACACCTATTTTGGAGGTAGAATTGTTTGATGTGTGGGGTATTGATTTCATGGGCCCCTTTGTGAGTTCATATGGGTAGAAATACATACTGGTTGCAGTTGACTATGTATCCAAATGGGTTGAAGCTGTTGCTTTACCTGAGACCGATGGAAAGAGTTCTGCTGGTTTCTTGAAAAAGAAAATCTTCTCAAGGTTTGGAACACCCAGAACCATTATCAGTGAAGATGGTTCTCACTTCTGCAACAAGATATTCAGTGAGCTTCTGACCAAGTATGGGGTCAAACAACACAAGGTGGCAACACCTTATCACCCACAGACTGGTGGACAAGTGGAGGTTTCCAACAGGGAGATTAAAGCAATCTTGGCCAAGACAGTTAATGCCAACAGAACAGATTGTGCAAGGAAGATGGATGATGCTCTATGGGCATATCATACAGCTTTCAAGAAACCTATTGGTATGTCTCTATATCAACTGGTGTTTGGAAAGGCATGTCATTTTCCAGTTGAGCTTTAGCGTAGATCACTCTAGTCATTGAAGAAGCTAAATCTCATTTGGAGCAAAACTACGAACCTGAGGTTGGATCAGATAAATGAGATGGATGAGTTCCGTCTGAGAACTTATGAGAGATCAGCACTGTATAAGGAGAGGAAAAAGCTATATCATGATAAGCATATTGAGAAAAAAAGTTTCACTCCTGGTGACTTGGTGTTACTTTTCAACTCCAGACTTCGTCTGTTCCCACGAAAGCTCAGATCTAAATGGTCTTGACCTTTTAAGGTCACACATGCTTTTCAATTTGGTTCTATTGAACTGGAAAATGAGAAAGTCGAGAAGTTCAAAGCTAATGGTTAGTGAGTCAAGGCACATTTGGTGCTCCTAAGGATGTGAAGATTATAGAGGAATGCAAATTTGATGAAGTCTGAGTAATCAACTAACCTGCGTCGTGCCGCGACGTTAAATTGTGTGCTACTTGGGAGGCAACCCAAGATGTAAATGTATTAGGTATGTTCCCTTTCGCCTTATTTCTCTTTGTTTTTATAGAGTCAATGTGTGCTGATGTGTGCATGAGAGAATAGGTGGAAAAATATAAGTCCTGGTGCTGATAGAACTTCATGGATTGTCTCACGAACCGTGGTGCTCTTCGCGGGCACTTTCACGGTCTGTCAATTTGAGGACAAAAGTTTGGAAGCTATTGGAAATTACATAATAAAGGGTTCACGAAAGGGTTCACGGTTCTTTAGAGTTTGTATGGACCGTCTAGCCTCTCGTGAACCTCAGGTATGAATGGCAAGTTTCAAAGTCGCAGACACGAACAGGTTCACTGATCGTGATGCCCTTCACGGGCAACTTCACGATCAATAGTCTTCAGCAGTCACTGAAAATGTACTATTGGTGGTGGTCTATGCGTTTGAAAAGTTCTGAGCTTACCAGCTGGGCACTAAGGTGATAGTTCATACAGACCATTCTACCTTGAGATATATCATGGCAAAGAAAGATGTCAAACCTAGGTTGATCCGAGGGGTACGACTTCTCCAAGAGTTTGAGTTTGAAGTGAAGGACATGAAAGGTTGTGAGAACCAGGTCACTGATCACCTGTCTAGATAGGAGGCTGCAAAGAAGGAAGAAATTGAGCAGGTATTAGCTGCTACTCTTGACCTTATTCCTTGGTTTGCTAACTATGCTAGTTTTCCAATTAGTGAAGTGATGCCTAAGGGGCTGACATATTAGCAAAGGAAAAGGTTCCTGCATGATGTGGGCAAGCACTTTTGGGATGAACCGTATCTGTAAAGGGTGTGTGCTGACAACATAACTAGGCAATGTGTTCCGAAAGCCGAAATGTTGCATATTTTGGAGGCCTGCCACTCATTTCTAGTTGGTTGTCATCATGGTGGTGCTCGAACAGCCCACAAGATACTTTAGTGTGGGTACTACTGGCCCACAATCCATCAAGATACAGTGGACATAGTAAGGAGCTATGATGTGTGCCAACAGCAAGGAGAAATCTCTCGGCGCCATGAGTTACCCATGACGCCTATTTTGGAGGTAGAATTGTTTGATGTGTAGGGTATTGATTTCATGGGCCCCTTTTTGAGTTCATATGGGTAGAAATACATACTGGTTGCGGTTGCCTATGTATCCAAATGGGTTGAAGCTGTTGCTTTACCTGAGACCGATGGAAAGAGTGCTGCTGGTTTCTTGAAAAAGAAAATCTTCTCATGGTTTGGAACACTGAGAACCATTATCAGTGATGGTGGTTCTCACTTCTGCAACAAGATGTTCAGTGAGCTTCTGACCAAGTATGGGGTAAAACAACACAAGGTGGAAACACCTTATCACCCACAGACTGGTGGACAAGTGGAGGTTTCCAACAGGGAGAGTAAAGCAATCTTGGCCAAGACAGTTAATGCCAACAGAACAGATTGGGCAAGGAAGTTGGATGATGCTCTATGGGCATATCAGACAGCTTTCAAGAAACCTATTGGTATGTCTCTATATCAACTGGTGTTTGGAAAGGCATGTCATTTTCCAGTTGAACTTTAGCGTAGATCACTCTAGTCATTGAAGAAGCTAAATCTCAGTGGGAGCAAATCTACGAACCTGAGGTTGGATCAGATCAATGAGATGTATGTGTTCCGTCTGAGAGCTTATGATAGATCAGCACTATATAAGTAGAGAAAGAAGCTATATCATGACAAGAATATTGAGAAAAGAAGTTTCACTTCTGGTGACTTGGTGTTACTTTTCAACTCCAGACTTCGTTTGTTCCCACGAAAGCTCAGATCTAAATGGTCTAGTCCTTTTAAGGTCACATATGCTTTTCAATTTGGTTCTATTGAACTGGAAAATGAGAAAGGCGAGAAGTTCAAAGCTAATGGTCAGTGAGTCAAGGCACATTTGGTGCTCCTGAGGATGTGAAGATTATAGAGGAAAGCAAATTTGATGAAGTCTGAGTAATCAAGTAACCTGCATCGTGCCGCAACATTAAATTGTGCGCTACTTGGGAGGCAACCCAAGATGTAATTGTATTAGGTATGTTCCCTTTCGCCTTATTTATCTTTGTTTTTGTAGAGTCAATGTGTGCTGATGTGTGCATGAGAGAATAGGTGGAAAAATACAGGACCTGGTGCTGATAGAACTTCATGGACTGTCTCACGGACCGTGGTGCTCTTCACGGGCACTTTCACGGTCCGTTAATTTGAGGAAAAAAGTTTGGAAGCTACTGGAAATTACATAAAAAAGGGTTCACGGTTCTTTAGAGTTTGTACGGACCGTCTAGCCTCTCGTGAACCTCAGGTATGAATGCCAAGTTTCAAAGTCGCAGACACGGACAGGTTCACGGATCGTGATGCCCTTCACGGGCAACTTCACGATCGATAGTCTTCCGCAGTCACTGAAAAGGAACTATTGGTGGTCGTCTATGCATTTGAAGAGTTCCGAGCTTACCTGCTGGGCACTAAGGGGATAGTTCTTACAGACCATGCTACCTTGAGATATCTCATGGCAAAGAAAGATGTCAAACCTAGGTTGATCCAAGGGGTACGGCTTCTCCAAGAGTTTGAGTTTGAAGTGAAGGGCATGAGAGGTTGTGAGAACCAGGTCATTGATCACCTGTGTAGATAGGAGGCCGCAAAGAAGGAAGAAATTGAGCAGGTATTAGCTGCTACTCTTGACCTTATTCCTTGGTTTGCTGACTATGCTAATTTTCTAGTTAGTGAAGTGATGCCTAAGGGGCTGACATATCAGCAAAGGAAAAGGTTCCTGCATGATGTGGGCAAGTACTTTTGGGATGAACCGTATATGTAAAGGGTGTGTGCTGACAACATAATTAGGCAATGTGTTCCGAAAGCCGAAATGTTGTATATTTTGGAGGCCTGTCACTCATCTCTAGTTGGTTGTCGTCATGGTTGTGCTCGAACACCCCACAAGATACTTTAGTGTGGGTACTGCTGGCCCACAATCCATCAAGATGCAGTGGACATAGTAAGGAGCTGTGATGTGTGCCAGCAGCAAGGAGAAATCTCTCGGCGCCATGAGTTACCCATGTGTGGGGTATTGATTTCATGGGCCCCTCTGTCAGTTAATATGGGCAGAAATACATACTGGTTGCTGTTGACTATGTATCCATATGGGTTGAAGCTGTTGCTTTACCTGAGACTGATGGAAAGAGTGCTGCTGGTTTCCTGGAAAAGAAAATCTTCTCAAGGTTTGGAACACCCAGAACCATTATCAGTGATGATGGTTCTCACTTCTGCAACAAGATGTTCAGTGAGCTTCTGACCAAGTATGGGGTAAAACAACACAAGGTGGCAACAACTTATCACCCACAGACTGGTGGACAAGTGGAGGTTTCCAACAGGGAGATTAAAGCAATCTTGGCCAAGACAGTTAATGCCAACAGAACAGATTGTGCAAGGAAGATGGATGATGCTCTATGGGCATATCAGACAGCTTTCAAGAAACCTATTGGTATGTCTCTATATCAACTGGTGTTTGGAAAGGCATGTCATTTTCCAGTTGAGCATTAGCGTAGATCACTCTAGTCATTGAAGAAGCTAAATCTCAGTTGGAGCAAAACTATGAACCTGAGGTCAATCTGATGATGTTGCTAGTAGACAATATGTTGATACCTCGGGGCCAGTGTAAAGTCTGAAAGTGGTTCTCAGGACGATACACACACCTCTCCACCTGCGGTGAATACAGAAGCTGATACTAGAGCACGAGAGGAAGCAGCTACGATAGAGGATGATGAAGAGATCACCGATGATGATACCATGGTGATGTATGTGACTTCCCATGAACCTAATCCGGCATTGAGACCTCAGCTAGTTGTATGTTACCATTCCATGTGGATTGTGCACCGATCTAAAGAATTTTTCAACAATGGGATTGTGAACAAGACTAACGGCTTCAAGAATCGAGCAATCATGCCTGAGACTAGGGTGGTAGTAGCTGATATCAAAGCATTCTCGAACATCTATTAGATATTTCAGCTCCATCAGTTCGACTGGATGGACAATGCACCTGGAGAATACTCTAGCCACCTAGCCAGATAATTTTAATCCTCTTATGCAGCTACATTGATGAATTTTGCTGCGGATACATAAACCACGAAACATGGACAGAAAGACATGGCTATTATCTGGGGTCCACTCAACTAAATCATCGTTAGGGGCAAATTAGTAGATATTTGTGAGGCTTTGATTAACAGAATGTTGTACGGCCCGAAATACTCTGCACCAGCTTCAGTTGGCATTTTTTAGGGCAAACATCATAAGGTCACCAGTGATGCTACGATGGAAGATCAAATTCTCGAGAAACGGTTTTATGCTGGATTGCGAAGCAGATTGCCATAGATGGGGAAAATGCAATTTGGGTCACAACAACTCCAACATTCATCACTAAAGCTTCGCTGTCTTTTCCAGCCAAGGTTTGATGGGCTATCGTCCGACCACAATTGTGACCAATAACTAATGATAACACTTTGTCACCTTCCCTGGCCTTGTTGGTAGCCTGTCTTATGGTTGGTTATCGGTGAATGTGGGACGGATAATAGTGACCAAGATGAGAGACAGGGCGCTAAATGAGAGAGTTGCACTTCCTTTTCCCTGTCTGATAGTGAAATTATGTCGAGGAACGAACATTCCTCCGAACAGCCTGGTTGACAGATGGGGTGAGACATTCAGACTCATCCAGGTTTCTAAAATCAATGATGTCGCGAACTATCTCTTTGCCACGAAGTCTACCGCTGTGAGTACTTTAGCTATTGTTCCACATGTCCCAATTGACATCCCACATGCAAATAGAGGTCGAGAACATGGAGAGTCATCACAGCCTTCCACAGAGGCATCACCAGCCCCAGCTTCAGCCTCCCAGGCTACAGGTACCTTTGTTACTACCCCAATGCTTTTCTTGAGAAATTGGTTGTAGATCAGCGCCAGACTAGGACATTGGTAGACCAGATTGTTCTCTGAATACCTCAGCTGATAGTGACAAAGGTGTTAGATGCGAAAGAAGAGATCAAAGATGAGGTGCGGAAAGAGCTGGCTGTCTTAAAAGACATGGTTTAGAGAACCTTGTCCAAGATTGATTCTAGGTTGCCGGGTCAGTAGATACTGAAGAGTTCAAATCACAGCTGGCTGAGATGAGAACTCAGATTGCTAAACTGGCTGAAAAGCCAGTACATGTACCCACTCATATATTGTCCGAATCTTTAATGCCAATGCTCAATCAGGCACCCTCCAGTTAATCAATTGATGATCTTTGGGGAGAACCCCACATGAGTAAGTCCGGCAAGAGAAAACACAAAGCTCGATAACTTGATGAGGAGACCCTTACTGACCCAGCCAGAGAGGCAAGAATGCAAGAAAAGAGAGCTCGTAGAGCATTAAAGAGGGAAACTAAGGAAAAGAAAGCCCTTGAACAGCAATAATGAGATGCAACCTTAGTTGGAACTTCTGGTAATAAAGCACCTGGTCCGACTAGTGATGACCAAACTGATCAGGTCCCGAGTTTTGAGAGTGAACCGATTGATAAGGGTGTGAATGTTGATCCAATGACCGGCGCCTAGAGGGCTATAGGTATGACCCTTCATCATAGCCTGTGTGTTTTATTGTTCTGTATCGACTTTAAGGGCAAAGTCCTTTTTATTTAGGGAGGGGGTGGTGAGAAACCTGCCATAGCTGTTAAAAAAATAGAGGTTGCCTCTGTGTATTACTGTTTTGGGTGTTTTGTCCGTTGAGTTGTTCAACAACTAATCTATGAAAATTGAGGACCTAAATCTAAGTTTGACTGTTAGGATCTTTAGATGACATCTTAGATAATGATATGTTGAACAAGGCTAATCTGACCAATTAATAGGTGAACCAAGAAAAAAAATGCAATCTGGTGTAGTGTGTGTGTATGTTTTGATTGAAGTCTAACACTAGGAGAAGAAACTAGAACTTGCCTAAGTAGTCTTGCTTGAATCTGAGAATAACCGGATAGGAAAGGAACATTAGGCCATTTTTGTTAAACCAGTAAAAAGCCAAAAATAAAAGAACCAGATGAAAAGCTTATCACTTGAACTCAATTTGAGCCTAAAATCAGTCTTTGTTCTTACCCAACATATATCATATCCTTGGTTCTCCGAAGGTACACAATATCACAACTCAGGCCAAAAGCATAAGTTGAGGGTGATTGCAATCCGAACAAAAAGAATAAGGGAAAAAGAAGGTTCAACTATTGAGCTAAGTGCATATCAAAATTATATATATAAAAAAAAAAAGAAAAAAAGAGAAAAGAACAGAAAAAGAAGAAAAGAAAAAGAAAAAGAAAATAATAGCTACTGAGTCGGACTGAAATAAAGAAAAAGAGGGAGTCACTCAGAAAAGAGTATGTGAAAACGAAACTTTGGAAAACCAAGGGAGTAGTCACTCACGAAACCAAATATCCATTCCCTAGCCTCAAGTCTATGTTACAAGCCAATAAATTCCTACAGTGATCCTATTCCGGGTGTTTGAAAGATAAACTATAGAAAGCGAGGGAAAGCCTATGGTAGTTTGTTGTTAGTGGTATAAGCATGATTGACTGTGGAACCCGGATGAATAGAATATCTAGAGCTATGAGCTTCCTCCATAATCTTCTTTTGGAGTCCATCCACCATATGTACACACAATCTACCTTGATATCTCAATACACCATCTCCCCCTTGTTCAAAAGATAATACTTTTTGCTTTTGAACATTTGCCTTCAACTCAAGAAAAATGGGATCTTGGTCTTGTTTCTCTTTCACTTCTGAAACTAAAGATGACTCGGCCCCGTTCGTCATCGCTATTCCTCCTTCTGCGGAATCCATAAGTCTGACTCCCAGGCATACCAGTCTGTGCACATCATTTGCTAACTCTCTCTTTCCTTCTTCAATATGGGCGGTGCTTCCCATAGACAACCTGCTTAAAGAATCAGCAACAACATTAGCTTTAGCTGGGTGGTAAAGAATACTCAGGTCATAATCCTTGAGTAATTCTAACCACCTCATCTGTCTGAGATTAAGCTCTTTCTGAGTGAGCACATATTGAAGACTCGTGTGATCAGTGCATCTATCAACATGCACACCATACAAGTAATGACGCCATATCTTCAAAGAGAACACTATAACAGCCAACTTTAAGTCATGGGTTGGGTAGTTCTTCTCATGAACCTTCAACTGTCTGGAGGCATAAGCTATAACCTTGCCATTCTGCATTAAGACACAACCCAAACAAACTCTAGATGCATCATAATACACCAAAAAACCTTGAGTACCTTCTGGTAAAATCAAAACTGGAGCGGTAGTCAACCTCTTTTTCAATTCCTGAAAGCTTTTCTCACAAGCTTCAGACCATTGAAATTTCACTGCCTTCTGAGTCAACTTGGTCAAAGGAGATGCAATAGACGAGAACCCCTCAACAAACCCTCTATAATAGCCAGCTAACCCCAAGAAACTCCTAATATCAGTTGGAGATGTGGGTCTAGGACAATTCTGCATAGCCTTAATTTTCCGAGTATCAACTTTAATTCCTTCACCAGACACAATGTGGCCTAGGAATGCCACAGACTCAAGCAAAAACTTACACTTAGAGAACTTGGCATACAACTCCTTATCTTTCAGAGTCTGAAGAACTATTCTGAGATGACTAGCATGATATTCTTCATTCTTTGAATAGCTTAGTATGTCATCAATGAAGACGATAACAAACATATCTAAAAAAGGTTTGAACACTCTATTCATAAGGTCCATGAATGACGTTGGTGCATTGGTCAAACCAAAGGACATGACCAAAAACTCAAAATGACCATATTTGGTTTTGAATGCTGTTTTTGGAATATCACATTCTCTTACTCTTAGTTGATGATAGCCTGATCTGAGGTCAATCTTCAAAAAACAGGTGGAACCCTGAAGCTGATCAAAAAGATCATCAATCCTCGGAAGAGGGTACTTATTCTTGATGGTACCCTTGTTCAGTTGGCGGTAATCTATACACATCCTAGGGGAACCGTCTTTCTTTCTCACAAACAAGACCGGAGCACCCCAAGGTGAGACATTTGGTCGAATGAAACCCTTATCTAGGAGATCTTTCAACTGCTCTTTCAACTCTTTCAACTGTGCCGGTGCCATTCTATATGGCGAAATAGAGATAGGATAAGTACCTGGAATGAGGTCTATGCCAAAGTCTATTTCTCTCTCAGGAGGAATTCCGGCTAGGTCATCAGGAAAGACTTCTGGAAACTCTCTTACTATAGGGACTGACTGAATGGAAGGTATCTCAACACTAGAGTCATTAACTCAGACTAAGAGATAGACACAACCCTTCGAAACTAACTTTCTCGCCTAAAGGTACAAAATGAAACGACCCTTAGGCATTCCTGAACTACTACTCCACTCTATGACTGGCTCATCTGGAAATTGAAACTTGACCACTCGAGTTCTACAATCTATTGATGCGTAACAGGCATGAAGTCAATCCATACCTAGAATGACATCAAAATCTACCATGTCTAACTCAACTAAATCAACCATGGTGCTCGTGTGATTGATAGTAACAGGACAATCATGATAGACTCTTTCTGCTAGAATAGACTCCCCAATAGGTGTAGAAACACAGAGGGTTCACAAAGTCTTTCAGGAAAAACATCAAACTTATTTGCAACATACGGAGTTACAAAAGATAAACTTGCTCCTAGGTCTAGCAAAGCATACACATCAAAAGCAAAGACTTTGATCATACCAGTGACAACATCTAGAGAGTTCTCTTGCTTAAGGCGACTAGTGATTGCGTAAAAGCGGTTTGCTACTCCACCAGTACTAGAAGTAGCTCCTCTAGGTGCAGTCCTATCTGGGGGAGCAACTAATGAAGATTGGGCCCTATTGCCCAGATTCCCACTACCCTGCCTGTTCTTAGGGCACTCCTTCAGGAAGTGACCATCTTGTCCACACTTAAAACAACCTGTCTGACCATCACGACATTTACCTGGTGGTTTCTACCACACCTAGCACATAAAGGGGTCAAACTACCTCCTTGTGCCACACTACCACGGACGGTACTGGTCTAGTTTTGAAGTCCTTCGAATTTTGGCCATCATACTCACCTCTGAATCTGGGTGCAGGTGCTCTAGCAGAGGCCAATCTAGTCTTCCATGCCCGCTTATATAGGAAGTTATTCGAGAATTCCACAACAGAATTTTATTCAGGATAGCCTCGGAGCAGCGTCTTCGAGTAGAGGCAGACCTTCTTTTGATCGTACTTGTTATAATTGTGGGGAACCTGGGAACATGAGGAGATATTGTCCCCAACCGCGCATGTTGGATTTCGTGCAGTAATAGACTAGAGCATTAGTACCCGCAGACAATAGTAATAATGGTAGAGGATGTTCACAAAGTGGGTGATGAGGAAATCAACAAGGTTTTCATGTCCCGAGCCTACACCCCAGGCAGGACTAGCACTCGAAGACCATTGCTGGCTCCAAGCGAACCCTTGGCCTGGCTTACTTAACTCAGTGGAAGACAATATTCATACTTATAATGATCAATAACACTCAACTGAACTGAGCAATAAAATAACAGAGAATCTTTAAAGGTTAAACATTCAACTTGGCCAAAAGTGGCAACCCAAGTCTTAACAAGTAGAAATGATAATGAAAAGACTCAAAGAACTAAGATCTGACTGTTTATGAAGCCTCTAAAACAACTGAGATGGATGTTGGGACAACCCCACAACAACCTACTGAACTACATAGAAAGCAATGAAAAGAGATCCTCCGGAAAGCAAGGAGGCTCACCGACTGACTCTGAACTGCTTATTGGATCAACGGTGCGCTGGAATGCTGATCCTAGTTACCTGTGTCTGCATCATAAGACGATGCAGGCCAACTGGCATCAGTACATTGAATGTACGAGTATGCGAGTTGGAATGCTAAAACAACATAGGCTTGGAAGGGAATCTGAAAGAAACACTTACCTTGGCTCTTCTTAACTCATGAATACTTAGCTGAACTCATTTCAATATAAAGCAGTACAAAACAAGAGCAATATAAAGAAAAGATGTTTAAAAATATGATGTCAACTCTGTGTATATACAAAGATACAACATAACTCTGAAATGTTTGTAAAAATACAATAAACTGATGTATATAAAAATACAATAACTTATGTGGGAGTTTCTCTAACCAAACAAGCATTACATAAGGGCTATAGTGATGATACAACGATCTACCTCACGCTGCCAGCGCATCCTATACTCGGTCAAAGGTATAGGACCTAAACTTCTAAGTGGATCCACTAGTCTATTGTTAAAAGGGTTCTTCTATAAAGTATGACCCTTTTCTACCCATGGTGGCTACATGGTTTTATGGAGACATAAGTTATCTGAACTCATGCTCGCCCCCAATTGGGTGCTCAATACTACTCCCAAAATATACTAGCTCTTATGTTTTTAAAAAAACATACTTCTTCTGTGATTTGAGATTAGTGCTCAAAAACATAGCTCAAAGGCTATCTTGGAAATCTCAGTTTCCCTTCTTGCTTCATTTAGAAAGCTATTACTCTTTTCTGAAAACTAGCCCGAAGGCTTTTTGGAAATCTCAGTTTTCGTTATTATTTAAATGTGAAAACATTTTTAAATCTCATTGGGAATACATAGTCCCCATATACTTCTTGGAAGAAAAGAACTTCAACTTTACATATTCACTGAACTCAAAACTTAAGTCTTAAAACAAAGTTAAAACATTTGTGAAAGACTCTTAAAAAACTTTAAGAACTTATCTTAACTTGACTAATAACTTATTTTGACATGACTCTTAACTGATCCTTAAATTGAATTATGGATTCAAGGATTAAGATTTGGGTTTGGAAAGATCTCATGTTGTTTAGGAATGATTTTAGATATCTAAACATGAGAAAAGACCAAAAATCAAGATTTGAAGGTGGGCCCGCGACACGAAGGCATAATTAAATTTGGTTTCGAAAATGTCTTTTGAGGTAGAACACCTCGTGTCTGCTCCGTGACGTGGTGCATAATTTTTCAAAACTAGGCCCTAGGCGTGCGATGCGCGACCACCCCCTAATTTCGTCCAACGAAATTTCTTCTTTGTTTTCCAACCCCAATTCACCCAAACTCGGTTCTTTTTCTCAAATTACTTTTTGATACAGATACCCAGAAAATGTACCTAAGAATGTAACTTGAAACGACTCTATGATACGACGTAACGAACTCAGAAACTTCCCAACTCGGTCAAATTCAACAACAATATATGAATCCAATAATAGATATCAACATCATCAATATTCAAACTCTTTTAGGTCGAATCCAAACTGAAAGTAATATGCTTGGCATGTGGGAGAACGATCCCAACGTTATGAGAGCCTCACATACCTGATAGAAGTTAATCCTTGGCGAAACACCAACTTTCTTGATCGATCTTAATGAATTTGCCCTTTCTTTTCTCCTTCTTATTTTCTTTTCTCCTTTCTCCTTAGCCCTAGCGTGAAATCCCAAATTCTAAAACTGACCAAAATCTGATTTGACCCATATTAAACTCCTAAAAATGTATTAAAATAATAGGAAAATTAAAAGACTAAAATACCCCTTAAAGTTTCGCATTGGACATTTTCTTCATCCAACAATCAACTTCCAAAGGGGATAACTTACTCATACGAACTCGGAATCGCGCAAACTTGGCGGCGTTGGAAAGATATTTCCAAGATCCTTCCAACTATATCTAGAACTACACCTAACTCATCCTGATATAGTAATTATTCCTATTTGAAGTTGACCAAAAACTCACTTTAACACCTTTACTAAATTTCCAGATTTTTAAATTCTTCCCAAAAATAAGTATTTCCAGATTTTAAAATTCCTTCTAGTTCTTTCCAGTTGCGAGATGTTACAAATGTCGTGAAGGTCAAGGTAATGGCAATGAAGTCAGGGGATCAGCACAACCAGGCAAGGAAGTTGTCCGTCAAGATGATAGGGCTCAGTTTTATGCTTTTCTTAGCAAGACCGAGTTAGAGACATTTGATGTAGTGATCACATGTACTATTCTTATCTATGACCGGATGTGTAATGTGTTCTTTGATCCGGGTTCTACTTTTTTATATGTGTTAATTCAGTTTGCCTTGGGATTTGATGCAGTTTGTGATGTACTTGATGCCCCTATCCATGTTTCTTCCCTAGTTGGAGAGTCTGTCATAGTCACCCATGTTTATCATGCTTGTTCTGTTTTGTTTATGGGTTTCCAAACTTGGGTTGATTTGGTTATTTTGGACATGACTGACTTTGATATAATCTTAGGCATGACTTGGTTGTCACCCTATTATACTGTGTTAAAATATAACACTAAGTTTGTGTCTCTAGAGATCCCGGGTAGGGAAAAGTTAGAGTGGGAAGGGGTGTACATGCCTAAGCCAACAAAGGTTATATCCTCCATTCGGTCTACGAAACTGGTGGGGCAGGTTTGTTTGGTATATTTGGCTCATATTCGGGATGTTGAGGTTGAGTCTCCCTCTATAGAGTCTATTCCTGTGGTGTTAGAATATAGAGAAGTGTTTCCTACCGATTCGCCTGGTATGACTTCGGATAGGGATATATATGTCTGCATTGATTTGGAACCTGGTACCCGCCCCATCTCAATTCCTCCTTATCGCATTTCTCCGACGGAGTTAAGAGAGCCTAAGGCTCAAATTCAGGAACCTGTTGAGAAAGGTTTCATTCATTCTAGTGCTTCCTCGTAGGGTGCTCCCGTCTTCTTTGTTAAGAAAAAGGATAGTAGTATGAGGATGTGCATAGACTACCAGCAGTTGAATACGGTCACCATTCGAAATAAGCATTTGTTTCCTCGAATATATGATCTTTTTGACTAGTTGAAAGATGCGTCAGTTTTCTCTAAGATTGATCTAATGTTTGGTTACCATCTATTAAAAATTAGGCCTGAGGATGTACCTAAGACGACCTTTAGGACCCACTATGGGCACTATGAGTTTTTAGTAATGTCATTTGGGTATACAAATGCGCCTGCATCTTTCATGAGTTTTATGAATAGTGTGTTCAAACCATTCCTGGATTCTTTTTTGATTGTTTTTATTGATGACATTTTGGTTAATTCAAAAAGTAAGGAAGAGCATGTCGACCATCTTCGTATTGTTCTGGGTGTTCTTAGGAGACAAGAGTTATACGCTAAATTTTCTAAGTGTGAGTTTTGGTTGGATTCAGTTGCCATTTGGGGACATGTAGTTTCAAGGGAAGGGGTAACGGTAGATCCCCAATAGATTGAAGCGGTTAAGAATTGTGTCCGGCCTAGCTCTGTGACTGAAGTTATGAGTTTTGTGGGGCTTGCTAGCTTCTATTGTCGATGTGTGAAAAATATTGCTTCTATTGCCAGGCATTTGACAAGGTTGACCAAAAAGGTGGTGTCCTTTGAATGGACTAAAAATTGTGAAGAGAGCTTTCAAAAGCTCAAGACTCTTTTGACCCTTGCGCCTATCCTGGCACTACCAGTGGAAGGTAAGGATTTCATTATTTATTGTGATGCTTCACATTCGAGTTAGGGTGCTTTGCTAATGCAGGATAGGAATGTTATAGATTATGCATCGCAGAAGTTTAAGGTGCATGAGAGGAATTACCCATCACATGATTTAGAGTTGGCAGTGGTAGTGTTTGCTCTTAAGATCTGGAGGCATTATCTCTATGGTGTCAAGTGTGAGGTGTTTACTGATCATCGTAGCCTGCAACATGTATTCACTAAAAAAGATCTGAATTTGAGACATCGAAGGCGGATGACGTTACTCAAGAATTATGATGTGACCATTCAGTATTATCCGGTTAAGTCTAACGTGGTGGCAGATGCATTAAGCCAAAAGGCGATGAGTATGAGTAGTCTGACTTTCTTTAGTGTATCCAAACGACATTTGGCTAAGGAAATTCAAACCTTGGAATCTAAGCTCATTCAGTTGGGCATCTTAGAAAAAGGTGTGGTGTTAGCTAGCATTGAGGTGAAGGCCACATTTATTGAGGTGATCAAGGCCAAACAGTTTGAATGAGCTTAGAAAGAAGACAGAGTCTTCAAAGGCACAAGATACCACTCTTGATACGGGGGACGTGCTCGACTTTAAATGAAGGATTTGTGTTGCCTGAATTGATGACTTGATGTAGAAATTATTGATAGAAGCTCATGGTTTGCAGCATTTCTTTCATCCGGGTGTGAACATGATGTACCGAGACTTGAAGCGACTTTATTGGTGGCCTGCCATGATGAAAAGACATAGCTGAGTTTGTGGCTAAGTGCCAAAACTGTCAGAAGGTAATGTATGAGCATCAAAGACCTGCAGGTTTGCTCCATAGAATGCCAATTCTAGGATGGAAGTGGGAAAGGATAGCTATGGATTTTGTGGTTGGTATTCCCAAGACTTTGGGGAAGTTTTGTTTTATTTGGGTAGTGGTTGAAAGATTGACTAAGTCAGCCCAATTTACTCCGGTTAGAATAGACTATGATGCTCAGCAGTTGGCTATGGTTTATGTGAAAGAGATAGTAAGGCTGCACGTGGTGCCCCTTTCGATCATCTCAGACCGTGGTTTGCAGTTCACATCCAAGTTTTGGAGGAAATTAAATGATGAATTGGGCACATAACTCAATTCTAGTACAACTTTCCATCCACAGATGGATGGAAAGTCGGAGAGGACTATTCAAGTGTTAGAGGACATGTTGAGGGCATGTGTGATTGACTTTGGAGTGCATTAGGATAATATCCTACCGTTGTGTGAGTTCTCATATAATAATAGTTACCACTACAACATTGATGTGGCACAGTTTGAGGAACTTTATGGGAGGGGATGTAGATCATTGTAGGGCGGTTTGAGGCTGGATATGTAAAACCTTTCAGGGTTGAATTGGTGAATGATGCTCAAGATAAGGTAAGAATCATCCAAGCTAAGCTTTAGGCAGGCTAAAGTCGACAGAAGAAGTATGCAGACCATAAGGTAAGAGACATATCATTTCAGACTGGTGAAAGTGTTCTTCTTAAAGTGTCACCCATGAAAGGAGTGATGAGATTTAGCAAGAAGAGCAAGCTTAGTCTGTGATACATTGGTCCATTTAAGATTCTTGACTGTGTAGAGCTAGTGGCTTATATATTGGCTTTACCACCTAGCTTATCTAGATTTCATCGACTGTTCCATGTGTCCATGTTAAAGAAGTATCATGGGGACGTAAATTAGATAGTCAAATGGGACTCAGTTTTGTTAGACTAGGACCTTCAGTATGAGGAAGAAATAGTTGCAATTCTTGACCGCGATAATCGGAAGCTGAGGAACATTGAGATAAATTCGCTGAAATTTCAATGGAAGCATCTTCCAGTTGAGGAAGCTACTTAGGAAACCGAGAAGGGCATGCGAGACAAGTATCTCCAGTTGTTTGACGATTCAGGTACTACTCTACCCTTACTTTAGCCCTTTTTTTTCCTATTTTGTCACTCAGGGACGAGTGATGGGTAAATTGGTATCTATTTTAATGACTTTTTCCCATCGTTATAGAAAATCCAATGGGGAAAGAATTGGGGCCATAAATGTTTTTGTAGTAACTTGGAAATTCCTAGCGTAGTCCAAATTTAAAAGAAATCAGAGTCATGCGAAGTCTAGGGAAATATATGGTAATGAATGAGAGATTTAATAATGATTTGGATTACATGAGTAGATAGCTAAGATGATAAGGAACACGTACGACTTTACGAAATTAAATTTGGGCGAGTGGAACTCCCGAAACTGATCTTAGCATGAAACGACAGTCTTTAAACGTCATGGGTTGAAGGTGTGTTGTCAAATGGGGGTTTGAAACTCTAGTTTCAATTCTCTGTCTCCGTGTAAGCTATTGTAGTAGGATTATTCCCGCCAGGGCGGGACCGCTATGGCGGGATGGTGTTCGCCGTAGCAGCTCAGTCGCAAATTAAGTTGGAATTAAACCCCAAAAATGTTATCTTATTCAAGTTACGTTCTTGAGAGTTAAGAGACGACCCAAGAGTATTTCTTGAAGGGTTTCCACCTATTATAGCACTAAAGGTAAGGATTTTACTCCTCTAATCCATTTTTCCATCTGTAGAACTTAGATTCTTGGTTAATTATTATTGGGGGAGGGTTTTGGATTAAATTTGATGGTGGGAAAAATCCCTAGCTACATATTAGGATCATGGATTTGGTCTTAGGTTATTGGGTTTGTTATAATCCGGGTAATTGGACCTTAAATAATTGAATCTTGTATTAAATTGTTGTTTTAGACTATGAACAATCAGAAAGAATTCGGAAAGGGAAGATTCTAGTGCCTTAGAGGGATTCAATCTTGGTTTCGAGGTAGGTGATGGTTTGATTTCATGTTTGCATGATTTATGGTTGGGATTACTTCATTGTAATGCATGTATGTATGTGAATGAAACCTTGTTGATCAAACCTAATGAAATGGGTACGAATGAGTAAATGTATTCAATGATTTGACACTTGATTGTATGATTATGAGAATGTACATATGAGTGTGATTGTAATTGTGGTTTTGTTGAATGGACCGGGTGTCACATTGTGACACACAAACTTGGATCAGGTGCCACGTTCCAGCGCATATATTGGATCGGGTGTCACGTCCGGCACACTAATTGGGATCGGGTGTCACATTCCGGAGCTCTAACAGTTTGGGTATGGGTTCCATGAGAGGACCATTGATTGTTATATATACCTGTTATTGAGGATTTGAAATTTGTGCATTGCTGCTGAAATGATAATAGATGTGTATATATATATTTTGTACATATATGTGTTTACCTTGTTGTGATTACTGGTATGTTATGCCTACTAGAATATCTGCGTGATCCTACCAGTACACAGTGGTTGTGTACTGATACTGCACTTTCTCGTTCTTTGTTGAGTGCTGGGCATCTTCAGACGGCTACTGATAGACCTCAGCTAGGAGATCAGAGATCCAAACTGGATTTGAAGGATGAACCAGTTCTTTCAGGATGCCATGGAGTCCTTCTTATTGGTTAGTCCATTCCTTCGGACTTAGACTATTTAGTTATATCATATGTTAGTTGGGGTTATACCCCTTTTTCTTAGATTTGTTGAACTTTAGAATTTTGGTACATTAACTTTCATGTTCTAGTAGTGTTTTTCGCAATGTTTGATAGTTGTTTGTTTAACTTCTGGAATTTATGGGAACTCCAGTTTATTTCTTCATTTAAACCCGCTTCTGTATCTTTAAATGCCTTAGTTTTCATAATATTTATGAGATGGGTTGTAGTTAATGGTTCTCCCACCAGAGGGTTAGTATGGGTGCCAATTATGATGGTATCAGTCGTGACACCATAGATGAATCAAAAGACTTATCTAAGTTTTCATTTGATAAGCTAATGGGCTCTTTGCAATATCACGAGTCACAGATCAATAAGTCAATAGAGAGAACCGAAGAACAAGATTTTCAAGTTAAGGAAGAGCATCAAATTCAGAATGAGAAATGTTTAGAACAAGGAGCACGAGGACCTGGAAGAGGCTCTTTTAGAAGCAGATGACATGGTAGAGGCAGAAGGAAATCTGGGTGGACAAATAGTTGTAGAAGCGGAGTTTAGTGTTAGAATTTTCCTAGGTTTGGCCATATAGAAACTAAGTGCTAGTATAAAAATGATCAAGCTTGTTATGCCGTGGAAGAGGAGGAATAAAGCGTGCTTTTCATGGCTCACTCTACCACCATAGATTATAAGATTGATGTTCGGTTTGTGGATAATGGATGCTTCCATCACATGACTAGTGAAAGAAAAGGATTTAAACAGTGAGATGAGAAAAAATTGAGGCGAATTTGGCTTGGTAATAATACAGAAATTCAAGTTGAAGGTGAATATACTATTGCTATCTAGACTAGTCAAGGTAAAGTGAAACTTATTCAAAATGTTTTAGTTTGTCTCATAACTTACTAAATGTTGGGCAATTGTTGAGTTGTAGATTCTCGATCTTGTTTGATGATGACTCTTGTGTTATTAAGAATAAGAAGTCTGGTCAAATCTTAGCTAATATTCACATGACAGATAAAAAATTGTTTCCACTTGAAGTTTCAAAAGTTGAACAAGCCTTTATTATTAGGGAGAATAATCTTAGAGAATCTAAGTTGTTTCATTTGCGTTATAGACACTTGAATTTGATTGGATTGAGATTGTGATGGTTCATGATTTGCCAAATATAGGATCTGTTGAAAATATATATGAAGGTTGTATATATGGCAAGCAACATAGAAATTGTTTTTCTGTTGGAAGATCCTTCAGAGATACTAGCTATCTTGAAATTGTTCATGCAAATTTTTGTGGTCCTACGAACACAGAACCTCTTGCTGGTTCTCAATATTTTTTGTTACTAAATAATGATTACAGTTAAATGAGTTGCGTATATTTTTTGAAGCTCAAATCAGAAACTTTTGCAAGCTTAAAATAATTCAAGATGTTGGTTGAAAACCAAGGTTGTAACAAAGTTAAAGTTCTGCGTATCGACAAAGGAGGTGAGTTCTTATCACAGGAATTTAAGTTGTTTTATGAAGAAAATGGAATTCGCAAGGAATTAACTGCACCTTACACTTCGGAGGAAAATGGGATTGCTAAGCGCAAGAACTGAAACTGTAGTGGTGATGGCTAGGAGCATGTCAAAGAGTAATGATCATCCAAATCAGTTTTGGGTTAAGGCTGTCCACACTGCAGTTTATCTGGTTAATATCTTTCTGACCAAAGAAGTCATGGGTCGAACAACTTTGAAATCTAGAAAGGTAGAAAGTTGTGGTTATTTGAGATTTTTTTGTTGTATTGCATATGCTCTAAAAAATTCTCAACATTCTAAAAAGCTTGATAATTTTTTTTGGAAAAGGCCATTAACCACCGATGTGCGACTTTTGTCATTCTTTAACACCCCACCTCACGCCCAGTGCTTAGGTTCTGGTGCGTAGGCAATTTTGATTTTGGGGGCCCCAACATCGAGTGAGACGGCCCTGCTCTGATACCATGTCAAATTAGGTCTCAGGCCTAACTCACACTCGAAAAGCTAGCTCAAAGGGAGGAGGATTGCCCAGGCCTTATAAGGAGTCCACCCATCTTATTAACCATCGATGTGGGACTTTTGTCATTCTTTAACACTCCACCTCACACCCAGTGCTTAGCATTTGGTGCGTGGGCAATTTTGATTTTTGGGGTCCCAAACATCTGGTGAGACTGGCCCTGTTCTGATACGATGTTAGATTAGGTCTTAGGCCTAACTCACACCCCAAAAGCTAGCTCAAAGGGAGGAGGATTGACCAAGCCTTTTAAGGAGTCCACCCATCTCATTAACCACCGATGTAGGACTTTTGTCATTCTTTAACACCCCACCTCATGCCCAGTGCTTAGCATCTGCTGTTTGAATCTAAAGATTTTATATTGTATAATCTCACAAATGGTATGGTGAATATCAGGAGTGTCAGGACCCAGGAGTACCCCCTAGATGTGAAACGGCGTAGAAGACTCTGAAAAGCCTCATACAAGCCTCTTAGCATATCATAACATATGACAATAGAAAATGGTGCAGAAAATTTGAAACATTTTTCTTTTATGCAATCAAAGTCTTATAAATATAGTGGAAGTTTACTACACAAGTCTCAAACCATCTAATTATTTTCCCATACAAAAGTTCTAACATAAAAGAAAGACATAAAAGGAAATGGGTGATCAAGTCCTCCATGCTATGAAGACTCACAAAAACTTCTCTTCTTGATCTACTACGGACCAAGCCACGAGAATGGAAGTTGATATCACCTAACCCTATATTTGATAAGAATGTAGGCAAAGATATGCATTAGTACAATAATACACTAAATATGATGGCTAGCATAAATCATCAATATAAGCATATAAGAGGCATTAGTCAACAAAAGACATGTACCATAATAATAAGAGACAATAACATAAGTCATAAGCATGAGAGACAACAATATATTTATAGACATAGTCAATGCATCTAAGTCAACATCATTTGAGAAAGTCATTTCATAAGTCACCTCAAGGCAAGCTCGTGCAATGCATGGATAAGATCCCATAATCCCATCCATACTAAGCATGTCACTTTATGTTCTCACTCACACTTACCATCTTTTGATCTCATCCTTAGCTTATTTCTCATATACAAGGGAACATTCACCTTTAGTCACGCATGTAATGGAGGGGACTTTCAAGCTACAATCCAATATAAGCATACATCATAATCATAAGTCATAAATATGTTCATTACATAGATCATCATAACATAAGAGAAATATATCATAACTACCCTCAAAGCATACTTGTGCCATGAATGAATAAGACCCCATAAATCTCACCCATGCTAAGTAAAGCTTCTTGAGTAACCATAATTCATAATTCATATTCTTGTTTGTGGGAATTAGCCTTAACCGACATAGACCATGTGAGCTTAACAAGGAATCTGGTGTCTCCCACACCGAAAAGGGTTGCTCTATTTGCCTAAGGTAGAACCATGGTTTATTAGCTTTAGGTGGATCCACTAGCTAAATATCATACAAGGGCAACGTAGTTATTTGATAAGGACATTGTTACTAGAAACCCGGACTCAACTTTGGTAAAAGGTCTCCATCTCATGAGATACATACTTTGGGAACCTGGACTCAACTTGCATAGAAGGAACCCATTTGGAAATCTGAACTCAACTTGCGTAAAAGCTTTCATTGGGAACCCGGACTCAACTTAGGTAAAGGCTTCCATCTCATATTCATATCCACTCGGTGCTAAGCATAATTCCCATTGAGTTCATATTAAGTCTTGACTTAAGTTCATGGTTATGGAAGAATGCCTTGGCACTCAATCCAACATAGTTCCTAAAATTGCTCACAGATTCAATAGGTGGGAATAACCTTTAACCTTAGAATCATCATATTGTGAGAGAAAACCTTTCACATCATGTTCTTCATGTGTGTATAAGAATAGCCTCTCACAACATTATCATAATCATACATAGGTGTGTAAATGAGAATATCCTTTCAACAACACAAAACAAGATCATGATCATAATCACTTTACTCTCAAAGTGTTTCTAAAACATGTACTAAACTTCATAAAACATGAATAATACCATATCTTGCCCTTTCAAAGGTCAAAGCTCATATTAAATTAGCACATCTAGATTGACTACATTAGACATGGATATATTCATAAGCATAGAAAATCAACAATCTAGAATGGCTACATTAGACATGGATATATTCATAATCCAAGTAATCAAATCATTACATGCATGATCTAATATACTCATGACATAGGTTATGTGGGTGAAATCTTTCCACAATAACACCATATACAATTAAACATACATATTAGCTTCACTCTTAAAGCCTTAACATTCCTAGTTTATTTTGTATTAGCTTTTACTCTTAAAGCCCTAGAAATCACCTTCATACTACAACCTTTACTCTCAAGAAATACCTCACATGGTCATCATATATGCCTAATTCTCAAGATAATCTAACCACATGCTTCATTCTTAACCAATTATAGTCATATATAATCATGTAACTTCAATCTCAACACTACTAACTCATGATCCATCAAATAAGCTCTAATATAATCAATTAATGTCTATAATACCTAATCTCAATCAATTCTTATCAACAAGCTTTAATTTTAGGGAATTTATATTTAGGTTCCCTAGTCTCAAGCAATTCCTAAAGAAATTCATCAATCTTAGAAGGTCACATCTATACCCTCAATTTCCTCTTTCATGACATAAAACCAAACTATATCAATTTCACACTAGAATCTTAGCTTAATCAAGAATACACGCATAATCATACTAAAAACATGTAATTACATCACAACCAATCATAAACAACCATTATCCCCTCAATTGGATCAACATACAAAAATACCCACAATGTAGCAAGCAACCCTAACTAGAATTGGGGTTCATCTTCACTATTGGGGGAAACATGGGGACTTCACGGATGGAAGGTGCCTATGAATGAATAATCCATCATACCTTGATTACAAATCCTAGCAAGTTTGAAAAAATGGATGAATTTGACCTAGCTTAACCCTCTTCTTCTTCTTCTTCTTCTTCTTGAGTTTTCTAGAGAGAATTTCTTGGAGGGAATTGGGTAACTTTTGGGTGAATTGAAATAATGATTTGGAATCACTTAATGAAGGGTCTAATAGCTTTTGGTCTAATTACTAATAAAATGACACCACTTAATGACTAATTAATTCTAGAATGTTCCCTTAACAAAAATCATAACAGACCTAAGGACCTTCACTGCCTCACCCATGAGACCCCAATCCACGGGCCGTGAGTGGACCCACAGGCCGTGTTGGTCAATCGTTTGTGAGGGGCGTGGGTCCCCAAGCGTAGGTGGACTATTTTTGGGTTGACTTTTGGGTAGTTCTAGGGTCCTCCTCAAGGACCCTTGGTTGGTCCTTGGGGATCGTACCTTGACGTTTAACCCCTAAACCCTTCTCTCTACGTACGCGAGATCATAACTACAACTCTAAACTCCATGTCAAGTTCTATAACCCTTACGTAATGCTCTAGTTTAACCTACTAGTTTTCGGGTGTTACAAGAGAGATGTTGTTTTTGAAGAGAACACCATTAGAAATGGGAAAGCAACAATAAAAGTTCACAAGTTACATTGAAAGATGAAGCCTGTCGTACTTAAGAAGTAAGTCATTCTCTTACTAATGGTGAGTTTCTTACTAATACACCAAGCCATTCTTCAGGAAATTCTAGTGACACAAGTCCAAGGTGTAGCAGCCCAACATTGATGGTTCCTGACTCAAAAGATCCCAGTGAAAATCCTCCACGGAAGATTAGATCACTTTCAAATATTTAGGAAACATGTACCTTTACTTTATTCGGTGCAAATGCAGCTAGATTTCAGGAAGCTTCAATAAATTTGGAATGGAGGTGTGCAATGGAAGAAGAGCTTATGGATATAATGAGAAAAGGTACATGGGTTTTGGTGGACCTTCCCGATGGAAAAAGATGTTATTGGAGCAAAATGGTTGTTTAAGACAGAGTACCACGCTAGCAGAAGCGTGCTGAAACACAAAGCCAGATTGGTCGCAAAAGGATTTTCACAGCAATAACGTATTGACTTTGACGAAAATTTCTCTCTAGTTGCTCGCTTTGAAACAATACGAACCCTTTTAGCTTTGGCTTTAAATTAAAGTGGAAGGTTTATCAATTTGATGTTAAGTTTGCATTCCTTAATGGTGATTTGGAAGAAGAAGTGTATGTAACACAACCAGATGGTTATGTGGAAAAAGGAAAGGAGAACAAAGTCTAGAAGTTGAGAAAAGCACTCTATGGGCTAAAAATAGCTCTTTGCGCATGGTACAACAAATTCGATTCACATTTAAGAGAAAATGGATTTGAAAGAAGTAAGAATGAGCCAACTTTATATGTGAAGAAATTTGAAAAATAATGATTTGTTGTTGGTATGTTTGTATGTTGAGGATATGATCTATATGTGTTCATCCTACTCACCTGTATGTGATTTCAAATCTTCTATTATGATTTTTTTTAAATGACGGATTTGGGAGTGTTGCATTATTTTCTTGGACATGAAGTGAAGCAGGAAGAAGATGGAATTTTCATTTGGTAAAGGAAGCGTTCCACTAATCTTCTCAAAAGATCTAACATGCTTATCTTCGAAACAGTGGCTACTCCATTAAATGTAAATTAGATGATGAAACTTGATGATGGTATTGAAAAATCTAAAGGAAGTTATTTTATAAGTTTAGTTGGAGGCTTAATTTAGTTGACGCACACCCGTCCTGATATATCATTTTTTGTTAGAATGATTTCAACTTTTATGAATAGGGCATTAAAGCATCATCTTGGAGCAGCTAAAAGAGTCTAGTGCCTATGTTGCTGGAACTACCAAATTTGGACTATGGTACTTTCGACGTAGTAATTTTAATCTCTATACTTTTTCAGATAGTGATTGGGCATGGAATGTGAACGATAAAAAGAGTAATTTTGGGAACCTTTTCACTTTTGGTTCTGAAACTATTACTTGGAGCTCAAAGAAACAATGAACAACAACATTGTCTTCTTCCGAGGCTAAGTATGATGCAGCAACATCTTCAACATGTCAAGTGTTGTGGCCGAGGAAATTACTTTCTAATCTTCACCAAGAACAAAAGGGAGAAACAATTTTTTTTTATGTGATAATCTATCATCAATTGCAATGGCCAAAAATCCTATTTGTCATGGAAAATCAAAGAACAAAGATATTCTTCATCATTTCATCCGTGATCTGGTTACAGAAGGGTTGATTGAGCTGAAGAGTTTTAAACAGAGAAGAACAGGTGGCAGCTATTCTTACTAAAGCACTTCCTTATGCAAAGAACAATTATTTTATGTTATGCTTTAGTGTATGTGATTTTGAATCAAGAGGAAGTGTTTAGAATTGATTCAAAAAGAGTCTAAGTTACTAAGTTACTGCTTAGGGTAAGTTAGTTACTGTGAGTTTGAATTAGTCTTTACTATCATTGAAAGAGTCTTTGTTAGGTTGTTATTTGCTTGCTATTTTTCTTGCACTTTCCTAGTTTCTAGTGAAGTCGGAGTAATGGTTAGATATTATCTTCCTTAGTCTGTAATCCTATAAAAGCATATGTTTCCGGTTATTAGATAGGGCACTTCAACAAAGTACTTCCTTCGTACTCTTTGTGCAACTCTAAAATTTGTAGTTAAAGAACCTCTGTGTTTCCTACAAGAACTTCATGGTTCGTGAGAAAGAGTATATGTAAGTTAGACTCCATTTCCTCCATGTAGCAATCAAGTTAAGCAATATATCCAACATGTTGAACAAGTAAGTTTTTTTCCAGAACTATTAAGATTTAATTGCATAGATGACTGAGCTTAAACTTTTATGTATTAAACAAAACAAACAGCTAGACTAAGTAGTAGTTATTCATATATATGTTCTCCTTCACTCTTCTAATCACTCTCACTTCTAGTTTATGGATCAGTAGTGGTCTGAGAATCTTATGATTTCGAAAGGCCTCATTTCTGGCTCTCCAAGAATGATATATTACCGCTGCAACTACTGCCCATAACATAGCTTTGCTCACTCGTCGTTGTGTCCTTTTGATCATTTCTATCCATAAGCCTTGTCATGTCAAGTCTTACGAGTTTAGGCCATTTTTTTGTAGAATTATTTTACAATCAATACAATAATTTATCAAATCGTAATTGTGAATTTATATCCAAATAGTAGTGATTTGTTTTCTCCAGGTGCTATTGGTAAGGGATGAGGAAAAGGACATAAAAACTCTACCATATCTTCTAGTCAAGTTCATACTCATTTTTATTCATCTACCATGTGCTCTCTCTTAGTTACTTAGTTGATATTGGACAGTTCTTAAAAGGGATCTATTCTATATACATTAATCTAATCAAAAGTCTAATCATAGTACAATAAAGTGAAAGATGGTTATGTGCTCGCTTAAACCTTGTGAGATAGTATCTTGGTAGAATATGTGCTCGCCTAAACCTTGTTGTTACACTTCTATGGGAGGATAGTGACAGCCAATAGATTGATCAAATGGAAGATCAACGTGGAATCAGAGTGTGGACTTTGTAGAACTACTGATGAAAGCAGAGACCAATTGATCATTCCATGCAACTATACTCTCAAGATGTGGGAAAGGCTATTTAAGTGGATCAAAAAATTAATGGTCACTGCCCAAACCTGGAAACAATATGTAGATTGGGAAACTCATAATAGAAGAGAAAGATAACAAAGTGCTAGACTATTCAGAATGGTCTTTACTGAAGCGATGTATGTCATCTGGATAGAGAGAAGTCTGAGTTTAAATTAGTTACATCGTATATGCATTTAGTTTTATGTTGTTAATTTTAAGTTGTTGAATCATGAATACATATAGTTTCCTGGCTTAACTGTCGTCTGCCATCTAGTTCTTAACTTAATGTTGAATTGAAACCTTTTTTTGTCTATTTCCAACATTAACCGTTATACATTTTCTTCTTTCTTTACTTTTACATAATTTCTGCATAGTTGACGCACATTTTAGTCTCTTTTTTAATCTTCTTTACTATAAAAGTGAAATTCATCATCGTTTATGTTGTGTTCATTAACTTAATTCATATTTTAATATTGTAGGATAAATTAGAGAGTGTTGACATAATCATCGTGATCATATATCTGGATGGATGAATTAGTTATGGAACAAATGGAGAGGAAGCTTGCATGCTACTTATTGAAGAATAAGCCAACTATATAGGCTCTTAAGTATATTCCCAAGAGAGTAGACAAGAAGGGATGGGAGTGGTTAATTAAGGAAAATTTTTGTTCCAAATGTTTTCAGCTATGCCTAGTGGTTCTATAGTCTATTTTTTCAAAGCCTTTATTTCGCAGCACGTCGTAATATTTTAGATGTGAAACTTTCAATTTGCGAAATTGCACTTCAACTTTTATTTTTTACATTCAATTTCATAGCTTTGTGTCAAATACAATGGATGATTTGTGGGGGTCAGGTATAATTTTTTTCCCTTTCAATTAACAATATAGGCGAGAAGTAGTAGAAATGTAGAAATCCGAGCTATGTGGAAGATGTTTCATCGTATTGGTAGCAGGCCTGTTAGAGAGATTATTTATCAGCAGGTGTTATCCGCAAGTATCATCAAAAATATATTTTCTACACGTACAGTTGCATGCACGTGTTTTTCCTCTTTTTATTTTTTCTTATTTTCTATGTACAGTTGTTTCAGAAGTACTATACTGCACTAATCTTTGTAGCAGTGGAGATGTGTTAGGTTGAATTTTCTTTTAATCGTCATATAGTTGATGAATTTCTTCATCGTCGCTTACATTTCTATGATTATTGCCAACATATTTTTTACGTTTCTTGTTTCTCTATTATGATAACTCTCCTTTGGACATGCAATTCACGTTTATCCTCTAGAGGCTTACTGGTAAGTGTCGGCTATATATATCTACTTAACGTAAAATTTCCTGCACAACTGCCACATAACATTACTCCAAGTTTCTTTGTTTTACACTTTTCTGCCAAGTTGTTGTTCATCTAGTTCATCTCTTAAGCTATCTTTCTATCCATTTATTTCTATTTTTTACTAAACGTGATTTAGGTGTGGTTCTCTAAAATAGATGTTGGATTCTGGATTGAAGTATCTGAATGTTTTTCTAATAGATTTTTTTCTTATTTCTTGCAACTTCTGTAGATGTTTTCGGATATCACTTGACAAAGACTAAACTTTAATTTTTTTTGCCCAACTATTGTTCATTATTCAATGAAGATACAAGCTTAGAAGATGGACTAACTCATTCTTACTTTGCTATGAATGTTATGCAAAACCTTGGATGTTATCTAAGTTTTTTTGTTGATTAAGCAAATATTGAAACTTACATCATGTGATGCTCACAAATTTATTGTAATCAATCACACTCTTTGTTTCTATCGCCCTGCAACCCTTTCTATATCATCTTTTGTGTCCAGATTTATAGTTGTAATTTATATGATATTTGTTAGATTCTTGTGATAATCAATGATTGTAGGATCAATGGTGATTAGTTAGAAACCATAATTATTGGTTGTCTCTAAAGGTCAATCTAGGACCAAAATTGTTGTTCGTCTCTAACTCATAAGCTAGGACTAGAATTGAAGCTCGTCTTTGAAGCAATTTTAGGACCATGCTATTGTTCTTCCCTAAAACTACTCTAGGACCAGTTGGTTATGGTCGCTAGAGCTAATCTGGGAGCAGATTTTTAATGCTCTCTAACGCTATTCTAGGACCAGGTCACAGTTGTCTCTAAAGAGTTACTAGGACTATGTTACGGAAGGTCGCAAAAGAGGTTTAAAGACCTGAATATCAAGGTATCAATTGTCCATTTGAGACTAGATATGTAGTCTCTAAAAGTATTTCACGACCATCATTTTTTGTTGTCTCAAAAACATTCAGGGACCAGTTTTTTTAAATCGTCCTTATTGACCAGTAGCGACGGCACTTTCTAAGACGAGTGACAACCATACTTTTCTGGTCTCGATTGCTCGTTTGGGACCATATTTGAACTTTGAGGGAGTTGATTTCCCTTCCTTAGAGGCTGATTTTCTTGTGGTGTTTTGAGGGTTTCAAAAGACTTTGAGAGGCAACTTCTTGTCATCCCAACGGACCCTCTTGTTCCTTATTTTGTGCTTTGCTCTTTTCTAGAGACAAAGACATTGAGACTTGTACTTCCAGGTTTTGGGGTTATATTACAATTACTAAGTTTTCTGCTATTATGTTACTATTATTTTACGTTCCGAATTTCTTTTATGTTGTTGAATTTGAGGCCGACTTTTCTTGGTGGGAAGAGAGTTGTGTCATCACGTCCAATTTTGGATCATGAAATTAATGATCTCTATTATTGAAACATGAAAATGAGGATTATCCCCAAAAGGTCTTAGTCCTCTTTATTTCTCTCCATGATGAATAGACATATAGCCTTGAGCCATGTTGAACTTAGCAGACAAACATCAAACATTTGAATGGAAATATATATAAGAAAATTCTTATTTAAAATCTTACTTTATTGATCATTGATGTACACAAAAATAAATTAGATTTGAGAAAAATATATAGGAAAGAAAGACCAGATTCTAAGGGTGTGTTCTACTTATGAAGGAAAATGTTTTCTTAGAAAATAAATAGATTTCTTACCATAATTTTGATCTTGTGTGCGGTAGATATGCGATAATATTCTCCTAAAATTATTTATACATAATCTAGACAAATAGTACTATTAGAGATGGGATGGAGTACATAATAGGGGTATGGTGAAAATGAGGTGCGTTGGAGCTTGGAGTGTGAGAGAGACAATCAATATGGAATGCCTCTTGTAGAACTTTTTTTTCTATTTACATTGAGTAAGTAATTTCCTCATCATTTTTGGAACTTAATTTCCTAGAGAAATATTTTCCTATCAAAATGCCATTGACAGCATGAAGTGTCTTTTGGATATAATATTCTACAAAATAATTGTAGTGCTTCAATTCCCATTGACAATCTTTAAAAAATGTCAAAGTTCATTCCATAGAGGCACCCATTGCAGGCACAAAATTACTAACTTTATGTCACTATTTTTTTTTTGTCACAAACAATTTAGTATTCCAAATACTAACAATAAAGGCTGAATCTTCATAAAATTTGTTTCTTGTAAATGAGGAATTTTTATATTCTTTAGTGATAAGGCACAAGTACCCCCTAGACTATAAACGAAATCCGAGATACACACCTAAACTTTACT